>NW_027020196.1:0-11327 GCF_013076305.1 Rhopilema esculentum | reverse complement strand
CAAAGATACATTTAGCCAACAGTACAAGAGACAGAAACGAAAACCTTGTTTTTAAACGCAGAACAGACACGATGGAAAGTCGTCGACTTTTTTGGTTTAACATAAGAGTTCACGAAGATTAGGTTAAGCATTTAAACATCCCGGGAAATAATGGCATGACAAGCTTTGCTGTCTATTAATTGAGAGAGAATAACGAGAAACATAAACTTTATCAAATTAAATGTTAGATTTTAATCAGTATAATTAAAAAAGAGTTTAGCCAAAAGTACAAAAGACAGGGACAAGAAGCTTGTTTCACAACGCAGAAGAGACACGATGGACAGTCATCGACTTTTCAATATAGGGTAAGATTTTTCTTCGATTAGATTGAAGATTGAAAAATCCAAGGAATTAATGGCATAACAAGCATTGCTGTCTATCAATGGAGAGACATCATCGAGAAACGTAAACGTTATTTACTTCAAAGTAAATGTTTAATCAGAATATTTTAAAGATAAATTTAGCCAAAAGTACAAGAGACAGGAAGAAAAACCTTGTTTTAAAACGCAGAAGAGACACGACGGAAAGTCGTTGACTTTTTCAATAAAGGGTAAGACCGTTCTTAAATTTGCTGTAGTATTAATCTTTTAGAATTCAAATTTAGAGTTGAATCAGAATACTTCCAAAATAAATTTAGCCAAAGGTATAAAGGGTAGAGTCAACAAACCTTCTTTCAGAACGTAGGAAGGACACGATGGTGAATCTTCGACTTTATCTATCAAGGGTAACAGTTTACTTAGATTAGATTATGGATGGAAACATCCAAGGAAAATATGGCAGAACAAGCAATGCTTTCTATCAATGGATGAATCCAACGAGAAACATAAACTTTTGAAAATTCAAACTTAGAGTCTTATACAAATAGTTCAAAGATAAAGTTAGCCTAAGATACAAAGGGCAGAGACTACAAAGTTTCTTTCAAAAGTAAAAGGGACACGATTATAAATCATCTTTTCTATCTATCTAAGGTAAGAATTTACTTAGATTCATGTTACTCGATGTAGAGTAAGTATGGATAGAGTTCAGGCTGCAGTGCAGGTGATTCAAAATTGATCTTAATACCGTGCTTAGGAAAATGTCAATAATTTGTAAACGCAGCAGGCATTCGCTGTTCACCAAAAATCTTCTCATTACCAGAGGGTAAGGGTAGCTAAATATCGTTCTGATTGATTTTACCCTTGTTGATTGATTAGGCGAGGCTATATAGCCCCTTCACTATATCCCCTCTTAGATAAGGAGGAGGGCTTCTTTTTCTTTAGAACATATGATTTCAACTCTTGGAACGATACTGGTTATGACGATCATAGCAAATACTACTTTATCCGGCATTCCAATTCTTTACTTGGATTGAATCAAAAGAAGTGACGTAGATTCACTATGGGACTGGAGTATGCAACCATTCCATTTTCCTTCCGGGTCGGGGTGTTCGTAGGGGGGGGGGGAGTTGTAGATCATGACCAATGATTCACAGATATTATAATAAGAAAAACAAAATAGAAAGTCAATCAGATCGACCTCGAAAAAATTTTGTTACAGTAGATTGAGGCGAGAAAATCTAAGCACTACATCGCAATTCAATGTAAAAGTATTTAAGGAATTTTAATTCTCCTGAATTACTGGGGTTTTGCATTCAATGTAAAGGGTCAAATCAGGAGCGGATCCAGACTATAGCAACTGTAGCTCGAGCTATAGTCAAAATCTCCGTGTTTGATTTTCGGAATTCAAAGTTAAGTGTTAATTTTTCCTCTGCTATCAAGCCTCTCAACATTTGAAAGCAGCGGTATAGGTTATCAAATTATTAACAAACATGCATTGCTGGCGGCTCTTGCTAATGGGCATCTGGGGCCATGCACCCTCAAAAAGATTCAAAGGAAATCTGTGATATTCATATTTAATTTTGAAGATAGTCTTACTGTGGTTAATTATATAAGTTTGTATCTCTTCTAGAAAAAGCTCCTTGCTATCCCGTCTCGTCCTTAGCCTCGCTTCTGGCCCGCTAGTGCCTTGAGCGATGATGTCATTTTACGGGCAAAGTTTTTTTTGCCCCTAGCCGACATGCGCACAAGCTAAATTTTGACCTCGAGTATCCACGGTATATCTCCGCTCTCTGCCCCCTGTAAAGCAACAGTGGACTATAGCTCGTCTTCACATCCTGGGTCCCCTGTAATGTAGCTTCAAAGGCAAGAACCTACTAGGGAATCGACAGGGACGGCGGAACGACCAAGCGGCAAGAGAGGGGGGCAGGCTCGAGTTAAAGGGCTTTTGATAGATCATTCTCAGCTTCTACAAATTCATACGTGACTGCAGTTTTATTATCTGTAGGTATCTTCAACATTGGCTAATTTTCGGCACAAGGAATTATTTTACATGTTTTGAGAAGTTCAGAATTTCATATTAATCTCTCTGATTATTACAATTGGCCAGTTTCAGACGGAACTTTATTAAAAACAACTCTTGCCCCTTCTGTCAAAGGGCAACAGGGGCGGTTGTACCCCCACACCCCCTTCTCTGGCGTCCCTGGAGATAGAAAAAGGATGTTCGAAGGAATATTTATGAATACGAAGCAACTATAAACACACATGGTTTTATCATTTGCCCATATAATGGGCGTGTCCCACAAGCAAGGAGGGTGTGGTCCCGATCCCAAAAAATTTGAGCTATAATCACCAAAAATCCTGGATTCGTCCCTGGTCAAATGACGTTTCCACATATATTGCAATCAAAGCTTTAACCAAACGAATTCTAAGTTTGCTCTCTGAAAACAGGTTTTCTTTACAGCCGGCAGGTTTTTGATTTACTGCGTATTTATCGAAGTTGCAGAATACTTAAAATAAGAACCCTATCAAAATTATTCAACAAAGCTTATTCGCTTGACGTTAAGAAGAACAGTCTTGAAGATGTCGTATCTACTTTCTGATAAGGTAAGATAAAAGCAAAATTTTGAAAGGAAATAAGAGAACATATTCGATTACCTCAATTAAACGCAATCAGCCTGCGTCCTCTACCTCTGCGTCAAGGCATCGAATGTCTTCTACTTGTCGAAGCTTTACGGTGCAATACAAAATCCAGTATCGAACAAAGTTGAGAAGTTTAGAGATTTAGTTGATTTATAGATCTAGCTGAAGTCACAATAGAGCACCATCAAGTAGGCCATCTTGGATAGTATAAACCTTCAAAAACACTGCCGAATTCATTGCAGAATGCCAGAGCGAACGATATTATCCTCAAGTTTCCATTAGCATCATCAAAACTTTGTTATGCATCATACTTAATATCTGGTTTATAATTCAGAATATTGATTATAAAGCAAATGGATTGCTTATTTATGTTCTACGAAAACCTGGGATACTCAAGGGAGATTCAATTTGAATGAACCACAGGTAGTCCAAAGGGGAAACCAACGATTGAAAATATAAGCGGGAGAAGTGTCTCTTGGGAGATAACAGGCAATTGCTCCTCCGCGCCTCCGATAATATCAAATTTGTGTTAAGAAAATCAGCAAAACTATTTTTGTCAAGGGGGGGGGGGAAAGGGGGCTGTGTCTTTTGTCAAAAAAATATCATAAATCCAATGATATTGGAATAAATGGTAGGGTCAGTTTATCAAGCCTTCCATATTGGAATGGTAAAGATGAAAAAATAAGACAATTGGCTACCAATTTTATGCAATAAATTTAAAGTCTTTTCCAAATAGCGTCAAATGACCGTTTTAAGTAAAGAATTGCAAGCTAGAATTGCCTCGGTACGTCATTTAAACATTAGGAGACGTTTAAGGGTGTTCTTGATTTTGGTACCTTTGGGTCTTAAAATAAAACCCTTTGCTACCAATTTTATGCAATAAATTTAAAGTCTTTTTCAAATAGCGTCAAATAACCATTTAAGGTTATGAATTGCACGCTAGAATTGCCTCCGTACGTCATTTTAACTATCGGAGACTATTAAGGGTGTTCTTGATTTTGGTACCTTTGGGTCTTAAAATAAGACCCTTTGCTACCAATTTTATGCAATAAATTTAAAGTCTTTTTCAAATAGCGTCAAATGACCGTTTTAAGTAATGAATTGCACGCTAGAATTGCCTCGGTACGTCATTTTAACTATCGGAGACGTTTGAGGGTGTTCTTGATTTTGGTACCTTTGGGTCTTAAAATAAGTCCATTTGCTACCAATATTATGCAATAAATTAAAAGTCTTTTTTACATAGCGTCAAAAGACCATTTTAGGTCATGAATTGCTCGCTAGAATTGCCTTGATCGGTCAATTTTAAAATTTGGAGACGTTTAAGGTGTTCTTGATTTTGGTACCTTTGGGTCTTAAAATAAGACCATTTGCTACCAATTTTATTCAATAAATTTAAAGTCTTTTTCAAATAGAATCAAAAGACCTTTTTAGGTTATGAATTGCATGCTAGAATTGCCTCGATACGTCGTTTTAACTATCGGAGACGTTTGAGGGTGTTCTTGATTTTGGTACCTTTAGGTCTTAAAATAAGACCCTTTGCTACCAATTTTATGCAATAAATTTAAAGTCTTTTTCAAATAGCATCAAAAAACCGTTATAAGTAATGAATTGCACGCTAGAGTTGCCTTGATAGGTCATTTTAACATTCGGAGACGTTTAAGGGTGTTCTTGATTTTGGTATCTTTGGGTCTTAAAATAAGACCCTTTGCTACCAATTTTATGCAATAAATTTAAAGTCTCTTTCAAAGAGCATCAAAAAACCGTTATAAGTAATGAATTGCACGCAAGAATTGCCTTGATAGGTCATTTTAACATTCGGAGACGTTTAAGGGTGTTCTTGATTTTGGTATCTTTGGGTCTTAAAATAAGACCCTTTGTTACCAATTTTATGCAATAAATTTAAAGTCTTTTTCAAATAGCATCAAAAAACCGTTTTAAGTAACGAATTGCACGCTAGAATTGCCTTGATAGGTCATTTTAACATTCGGAGACGTTTAAGGGTGTTCTTGACTTTGGTATCTTTGGGTCTTAAAATAAGACCCTTTGCTACCAATTTTATGCAATAAATTTAAAGTCTTTTTCAAATAGCATCAAAAAACCGTTTGAAGTAACGAATTGCACGCTAGAATTGCCTTGATAGGTCATTTTAACATTCGGAGACGTTTAAGGGTGTTCTTGATTTTGGTATCTTTGGGTCTTAAAATATGAACCTTTGCTATCAATTTTATGCAATAAATTTAAAGTCTTTTTCAAATAGCATCAAGAAACCATTTTAAGTAAGGAATTGCACGCTAGAATTGCTTTGATAGGTCATTTTAACATTCGGAGACGTTTAAGGGTGTTCTTGATTTTGGAATCTTTGGGTCTTAAAATAAGACCCTTTGCTACCAATTTTATGCAATAAATTTAAAATCTTTTTCAAATAGCATCAAAAAACCGTTATAAGTAATGACATGCACGCAAGAATTGTCTTGATAGGTCATTTTAACATTCGGAGACGTTTAAGGGTGTTCTTGATTTTGGTATCTTTGGGTCTTAAAATAAGACCCTTTGCTACCAATTTTATGCAATAAATTTAAAGTCTTTTTCAAATAGCATCAAAAAGCCGTTATGAGTATTGAATTGCACGCTAGAATTGCCTTGATAGGTCATTTTAACATTCGGAGACGTTTAAGGGTGTTCTTGATTTTGGTATCTTTGGGTCTTAAAATAAGACCCTTTGCTACCAATTTTATGCAATGAATTTAAAGTCTTTTTCAAATAGCATCAAAAAACCGTGATAAGTAATGAATTGCACGCTACAATTGCCTTGATAGGTCATTTTAACATACGGAGACGTTTAAGGGTGTTCTTGATTTTGGTATCTTTGGGTCTTAAAATAAGACCCTTTGCTACCAATTTTATGCAATAAATTTAAAGTCTTTTTCAAATAGCATCAAAAAACCGTTATAAGTAATGAATTGCACGCTAGAATTGCTTTGATCGGTCATTTTAACATTCGCAGACGTTTAAGGTGTTCTTGATTTTGTTACCTTTGGGTCTTAAAATAGGACCCTTTGCTACCAATTTTATGCAATAAATTTAAAGTCTTTTTCAAATAGCATCAAAAAACCGTTATAAGTAATGAATTGCACGCTAGAATTGCCTTCATAGGTCATTTTAACATTCGGAGACGTTTAAGTGTGTTCTTGATTCTGGTATCTTTGGGTCTTAAAATAAGACCCTTTGCTACCAATTTTATGCAATAAATTTAAAGTCTTTTTCAAATAGCGTCAAATGACCGTTTTAAGTAATGAATTGCACGCTAGAATTGCCTCGGTACGTCATTTTAACATTAGGAGACGTTTAAGGGTGTTCTTAATTTTGTTACTTTCGGGTCTTAAAATAAGACCCTTTGCTACCAATTTTATGCAATAAATTTAAAGTTTTTTTCAAATAGCATCAAAAAACCGTTATAAGTAATGAATTGCACGCTAGAATTGCCTTGATCGGTCATTTTAACATTCGCAGACGTTTTAGGTGTTCTTGATTTTGGTACCTTTGGGTCTTAAAGTAAGACCCTTTGCTACCAATTTTATGCAATAAATTTAAATTTTTTTCAAATAGCGTCAAAAGACCATTTTGGGTTATGAATTTTACGCTAGAATTGCCTTGATAGGTCATTTTAACATTCGGAGACGTTTAAGGGTGTTCTTGATTTTGGTACCTTTGGTTCTTAAAATAAGACCCTTTGCTACCAATTTTATGCAATAAATTTAAAGTCTTTTTCAAATAGCGTCAAATAACCATTTTAGGTTATGAATTGCACGCTAGAATTGCCTCGGTACGTCATTTTAACTATCGGAGACGTTTAAGGGTGTTCTTGATTTTGGTACCTTTGGGTCTTAAAATAAGACCATTTGCTACCAATTTTATTCAATAAAGATAAAGTCTTTTTCAAAAAGCGTCAAAAGACCGTTTTAGGTATTGAATTCCACGCTAGAATTGCTTTGATAGGTCATTTTAACATTCGGAAACGTTTAAGGGTGTTCTTGATTTTGGTACCTTTGGGTCTTAAAATAAGACCATTTGCTACCAATTTTATTCAATAAAGATAAAGTCTTTTTCAAAAAGCGTCAAAAGACCGTTTTAGGTATTGAATTGCACGCTAGAATTGCCTTGATAGGTCATTTTAACATTCGGAGACGTTTAAGGTGTTCTTGATTTTGGTATCTTTGGGTCTTAAAATAAGACCCTTTGCTACCAATTTTATGCAATAAATTTAAAGTCTTTTTCAAATAGCATCAAAAAACCGTTATGAGTAATGAATTGCACGCTAGGATTGCCTTGATAGGTCATTTTAACATTCGGAGACGTTTAAGGGTGTTCTTGATTTTGGTATCTTTGGGTCTTAAAATAAGACCCTTTGCTACCAATTTTATGCAATAAATTTAAAGTCTTTTTCAAATAGCATCAAAAAACCGTTATAAGTAATGAATTGCACGCTAGAATTGACTTGATAGGTCATTTTAACATTCGGAGACGTTTAAGGGTGTTCTTGATTTTGGTATCTTTGGGTCTTAAAATAAGACCCTTTGCTACCAATTTTATTTAATAGAGTTTAATAGAATTAACAAAATAGAGTTGCCTCGGTACGTCATTTTAACATTCGGAGACGTTTAAGGGTGTTCTTGATTTTGGTATCTTTGGGTCTTAAAATAAGACCCTTTGCTACCAATTTTATTCAATAAAGATAAAGTCTTTTTCAAAAAGCGTCAAAAGACCGTTTGAGGTAATGAATTGCACGCTAGAATTGCCTCGGTACATCATGGTGGATGGACCCCATTTTCTTTTGTGACCAAAATTATTAAAACTCAATAAAATTGATTAAAACCCATTCAGTTTTCTCTTAAAGTTTTCATTCGGTTTGTTACTTCTTTCCTTTTGACTATAATTTCTTCAACCTTTTTGCATATTGTTTATATGTTTTGCGCAATTTACGTACAAATTCACCATAAGCCAGCATATGATACACTCTCTTATACAAAAAAGACAAAAAAGCCTTTTATCTTGCAGGACTGAATAAATTGTGAATCCGAGTCTGTGTCACCATCACTGCTATCTTTAAAACATTTTGATCATCTTGATGGTTGGAATTTTTTTCTTATTCTTAAAGAATGTCTCGTCATGTTTTATGCAAATAATAGCTTTGGAAATTATCAGGCAAATAACGTCAGAGAAAGAACTTGTGATTAAAATTCAAAAACTTTGCATTAAATAGAAGACATTGTTTTCAATTGGATTCTGTTCTGATTTGTTACATATAGTCTTGTTAATTTTTAGATAGTCTTCATCCGGTATTAAGTTAATAATGGCGTCAATTTACATTTCAAAGGTTCTAGTTTGTTTTCACACTTTCAAAGGTTATTCAAGAACAAAGGGATGTTTTTACCTGTTTGTAAAGCTTCAATATGGGGTTCAAGACTGAAACTTTGCCCTAGACTTCAAAAAAACATCTGAGATACATTGTCTCGTGACATCATGTGAAGTTTTCCCGAATTTTGTTAAGAATTCTAAGAGATTTTCGTTTACAAACGCTAGTTTTAGCAAAAATTAATATAGTTTAATTATAGTTTAAAATTAAAAACGAGATTTTTCTAGCGTTTGAAAATTTTGATAGGAAATATTTCCAGCTTAAAAAATTCGGTGGGATTAATTTTCACTTGCCCTCAAACCACTCGATTTGTTTCAATATTCATATTTTTCTCCTACGGAGGAGACTTTCCTTCCCATCATGCCCAGCAAGGCATGTGCCAACAAAATTTTTCACTTTGAAAACAACATGGCTTCCAAGAAAATTATTATCGACAACAGTGTACTTATCCCAGTGGAAATATCCTACACAATCACCTTCGCGGCAACTGAAGATAACCAATAATTTCATGAAGGTAAGAAGTATCAAATTACTGCAATTTTTTACTTTGTTTATTTATAAACCAAATTTTTTTTGCCTTCTCTTCTTCTGTGCACGTGGTGTACGTGGTGTACACTTCGTCCCTCTAGCATGAAATCTTTCCAAAAAATTTTCTTTAGACGGCAGTTTGCGATTTTTCTCGACTTTTTCCAAATCCTTTCTCATTTTGATTTACCAAAGAAATTGCTTTAGAATTTCCTGGTCCCAAGAAAGGGGTTTTACAATTGAATTTGTTTTTCGTTTAAATTTCTAAGACCTCTGCTCACCGGAAATTAAAGAAAATTACCTATTTATGTTGAATGAGCTTTACATTTATCTCGCGAGCTAAACTTTTCGCGTCCCTCCTCCTGGCCCTTGAATAATGTCCACCCTGCTATGTGGTATTGACTTGACTGTAATCCCATCATCTTTGTAAAATCTTTGTTTTTCAGCATGCTATGTAGTTCTTAAGAATTCGGTTTCAGATAGCCCCCAAAATTAATACCTATGGAAAATGGAATACATGATGGAATTCTATGTTCTCATCTGCATGCATCATTATGATCATGAATGTCTTTGACGATTAATCTGTCTATCATCTCGGCAAAACAATGGTTAACATTAATTCATTAATACTATTGGTTATTGGTGTCAATATATAATCTTCTTAAGTATAGAAAAACATTTAAAACTATTGACAATGCGATTCTGCTGTGAAAATTGAAAGCACTAGGCATATAAGAAAAAAGAATCCCTCAAGTGCACTGTCTGAAACTCCGTCTTGTTCCTAGTTTTTAAAAAAAATAACCAGTAATGCATTCCTTAATATTTTTTGCTTTAGCTTTCTTGGTTTCCGTGATTATCAGAACCTTTTTTTGTTGATAAAACTCTAAAAAAATGAATTCCGTTGCAGATCAAAACACATGGCTACGGAAGATTGTGTATGAATGACGAGGGACGTGGTGAGTGTTGTTTGGATGCCTTTTGAAAAAAGTAGAAAACAAACTGGTATTGCTTTGTCTTTCTCATCTAAATATTTGAGAAACCTTTTAAGTATTACATTTCCGAAAGCTATTTGCATCGCGAACCAACCTTTGCTTTAGGCTTCCAAACTGTGGTGTCTTTCTAACGTTTTAACGTTAAACGAGTGTCTTCTATAGGACCCTTTTCTACGTTAGCTGATTTAATTTTTCATTTATTCGCTTGTTGCGATGTTGATCTTCATTATGATGATCATTAATTTCACATAAGATCAAACAAACTTTCTGATTTTCCAAATTGTCTATTCGTAATTATAGAGCAAAATTCTACCACTTAATGGTTTGCTAATTTAATCTGACCCCCTGCCCATTTCGCTGATTTGATCTTAGATTCATTCTTTACAAAGCCCTTCTTCAAATTGATTCAGGTTTTCGGGATCTGCTGGTATCTCTTTGATACTTTAGACCATCTATTATTGCTCTGACCCTTTTTCCTTTTGGCAGAATTAATCTTTGATTTATCCTCTAGAAACCACTTCCTCATACTCATTAAAGTTTGTAAGATCTGCTAAAATCTCTTCAACACTTCAGACCATCCTTTGTTGTTCTGCCTCTCTGCATTTTCGTTGACTGGATCATTTTTAAAAAAATCTTTCTCAACACTCATTGAAGTTTGTGATTTTCGATGGTGTCTCTTCGACAATTGAGACCGTCCCTTGTTGTTCTTCCTCTCTGTCCTTTACGCTGATTTTTTAATTCATTCACTAAAAAACCTTTCTCAACATTCCTTGAAGCTTGTGATTTTCGTTGGTATCTTTTCGCTACTTCAGACCGTCCCTTGTTGTTCTTTCTCTCTGCCCTTTTCCCTTATTTTCGTTACTCTTTATTCTTTAAAAAATATTTCTTAACACTCATTGAAGCTTGTGATTTTTGTTGGTGTCTCTTCGACACTTGAAACCGTCCCTTATTGTTCTTCCTCTCAGCCCTTTACGCTGATTTTTTTAATTCATTCACTAAAAAATCTTTCTCAACATTCCTTGAAGCCTGTGATTTTCGTTGGTATCTTTTCGACACTTCAGACCGTCCCTTGTTGTTCTTTGTCTCTGCCCTTTTCCCTTATTTTTGTTTCTCTTTATTCTTTAAAAAATATTTCTTAACACTCATTGAAGCTTGTGATTTTTGTTGGTGTCTCTTCGACACTTGAAACCGTCCCTTGTTGTTCTATTTTGATAAGGGTATTCATTATTCAGAGAGGCAGTGACAATAGCAAAGGTAGCGAGGTTGCCTATGATTGGTGGGGAAGGAGAACCCGAACAAATAATTCAAGAATGAGATTCTAGCAGAATGATGTTGGGTGTAATACGCACTGAGAATGTAACGTTTAAAAAAGGGATCAGCTGGGAAAGGGGCAAAGAGGGA
>NW_027020185.1:0-11403 GCF_013076305.1 Rhopilema esculentum | reverse complement strand
ATGCAGGAACCTTTTGAATTAGTTGTTGTTTTGTATATTTTAATATCGTGCGAAATCAAATTAACTTATTATTGTAGGAAGGGGTTGCTAAAGGAAAACGAAAAAAGACCCTAAAAGCAGATCATGAAGAAATTGGCCAAGCCAAGAGCCAAGAAAAGCAACAGGTAAATTTGTCAATTTTCTTTTCTTTACAAAAAGCAAAATTTTATTTACGATTTGAAAGTTCTTATCTTTTCTTCATGAGTCAATTAAACTTTTACTGTGGTGTTTATCCAACTAGGTTATTTGGAGTTAAATCCTTTAAACTGCTTTTTACATACATATAAGAAAATACATTTAATTTAAATAAATATGTTTATTGAAAGTGCCGTCTGAAAGTAGGGACTTTGAGTAAGGAACTATTTTCCCTCGAAAGAGACACATGTCAAAAGGCACCTGGTTGTTACCACTACGAATGCCAGTTGCCACTCTCAGTTACACCTGCTATGGGGAACGTTGCATTTAAAGTGAATTTTACCAAATGGAGTCTTTAGAACCTATTTTAATAAATATTGGCGTTATTGGGGCAACAGATGTATTAAGAAAATACCTTCTTCGTGTTCAAACTTTTGGGGTAATGCCTTCCTCTATGCATAGCTTAATGTACACAAACAGATGATTGCCTAATGAATCTTCGTTTGAAAATTCAATGTATTCAAAAAGCTATTTCCAAAGATCATTAAAAACAAATTGTTAGGTGTCAATGTTGAAACTTTTAAGATTTTAGCTGCAGTATAATATGGAGGCAACAAATGATCACATGCCCCTCCACGTTTTGGTACACAGTGCCAAAATGCATTTCCAAATCTAAAAGTGCCCGGAACCTTTTGGAACTTTGGCCACCTATGGGTGTGGTCATTTGCCTCCTTTTGATCTGGCCCTCTAACTTTTGAGATGCTTCCTATGCCCTTGTCGCTAAAGCATTAAGAGGCTCCAATATATACTCTCAGAACACTTAGAACACTATTTACAGGTGCAGTGCAACGAAATTCAAGGTTGGGGAATTGAGATAACAGAATTATTTGACTAATACCCCATGTATACGCATGAGCAGTGGCAGCCATTGGAGACGAGGGGGGGTTAATGGACAACTAGGATTCCGTCTTTCATAAGAGGAAGGAAAAACGTGGTAGCACCATGTAGGGAGCATTAGGGAAACAAGAGGGTAGCACTAGGGGAAGAGGCATAGCCCCTGCCAATCTGAGTTAGAGAGGGGTTTCTTTATAGTTGGTTACAAAAACTCTAGTTGGTCACAATATTGTAAATGCTTATCAGAGTTTTCAGAATTTTGATTATTGTTGTCATTATGATTGATATTTAAAATAATTCCTACAGGTACCAGCAGCAGCCATAACGAGATGCAGTTTTTGTGGAAAGGAAGACCATGAACTGCAGCTAAGGAATGGTAGGACTGTCTGCCCTCAAAAGAGGGAAGAAGTAAAAAATCATCTAAATAAAATTATTGAGTCACTTGGGGGCCAAAAATGAAAAGAACTGATTAATAAATTTTTTGTGTTTTCCTTTTTGTGGCTTTGATCCCTATCACCATTGTTAATGTATCAACAGGGGCTAAAATAAGAAATTTTTACAGATTTTTGATCAGAAATTTGAACATTTTTTATAAAAATTGGGCGTGGTACTTTTCTGGGATTGGCACCTTGTGGCTGGCAAAAATAGAAATTGCCTTCATTGTGCAAGTAGCATGTCCTAATTGGGCAAATTCTTCAATAAATAAATCATAAGTAGCAAAAGCTCATTCTTTACAATATATTTATTGGGTTTATAAGAAAATTGACTATGACCAACCATGACCAATAAAATAAATGAATTATAGGTTGAGATTTGGTCAAACTTTCTAATTAATGCTCTGTGACCAACTTTCTTGAAGTTTGCAAACATCTGCAAACAACCCCCCCCCCCCCAACCGGCATTTTCCTGGCCACAGAGAAGAAGCATTGGCTGTTGTCTTCGCCACTGACCATCGCCCAGCCTTATTTATTAGGGAACAAGTTCATAATTATTGGGAAGAGCAGGAAATTTGTAACTCTCACTATTGTGGGTGGCAAACATGCAAGTTTATAGCAAAGTTGTGACTATACTATAAGTGGAAGCGTAATTTCAGTGCAAATTCTACAAATTTACATTGAATTGAAACAGCCATCAGGTCATTCTGATGAGGTGTGACAAAGTCGACAGGATGTAGACTCATTCACGTGTCTTTGCTTGAGTCTTAGCTTTTGGTGCTCAAAAAACAACAGGTTAATTGACACTTCATTTGTTAAGACTGTGGAGGTGGTCGAATCGAAACTTGCTTTAGTTCGAACTAAACGTGATAGAGGTAAGACGTTTACTGCCACAAAAAACTGCTGAATCGCTCTTCATTGCAAAAGATTACTATTCTGGGTTAAGTTCATGTTTGCTATACCTTCTTTCTATAATTTCGTTGCTTGTGAATGATGAGCCTCTTTTTTCTCAGATGACTTGGATTTGGGCATGCTTCTCAAACCAGGGAGGAAGTAGGAGGGTCACTGCCCTGGTGGAGGCAGACAGTGGAGAGGAGCTAAGGGAGAAAGGTGAGAGCTGTTGAACTATATGAAGTATTCTTTTACCCGCTATATGAACTTGGATTATTGATTTTGATCTGGTACATAACATTAATGGATTGATATGTTTATTAATCTGATTCAAGTTGAAAACAGGAAAATTTAAGAAAAACTTTCATACCTAGGTGCACGTATTTTTTATATGAAACAAAGGTACCGTGCTCTTAGGCAGTTTCTTAAATTTTCTGGCTATTTTGCTATCAAAAGTTTCTTACCTGATTCTTAAATTTCATGGGTAATGAATTTTTTAAGCGTGCTTCCAAAGTAAAGTAAACGTGCTTCCAAAGTAATAGTTCACTCACATTCAAGATAAACTAAGAAAAAATGACCAAAGAATTTTTTTCCTAGCATCACTAACTCTGTTGAGATCTGTAAACAGTTAAGCTCATTGAACTTCATCGCTGTCAAGTTGAAGTGAAAACAAATTTGTTAATGGAAACTTCTAAAGTTTGCAATTTGCTGAGAATGAATGCAAACTTCATGTCAAGTGTAGAATTGCAATATACAGTGATGTTCAATTTCAAGACTGTTTCGAGTGTCAACTTGAAAAAAATGCTAATCATAAAAGTTTCTTAGCTTTTTTCAATTTGGGTAGGGTTGTTTCTCAACTTTCGCAAAATTGAGCCTACCGTTTCTTATAAAAATGAGTATATTGACACTCATCCCCATCTGACTAGGATTTAATTCAGAAGGATTAAGCAAGGAAAATATAATAACCTCAGGGCCTTGGTTCCAGTTGGCAGTTAATAGAGCATTTTTTCCATTTTACCTATGTTTTTTCACTGTCAGTCAATAAGATAGAAAATGCATCCAAATGTTTGACAAATGCGTTAGTTTATTCAATTTGTATTATAGTTTGTTGGAATAAGTTAAAGGCCCTTTTTGCAGAATGCATGGTAAGCCAAGGGGCATATCACTCCATAGAAATTTTGTAAACCTTTGGCAGAAATCCTTTGGTTGGTTATCAAGAAAAACCCGTGAATAATCCCCAATAATCCTATTGCTTTATGAAATCTCGTAAAATTTTTAAGAAAAGTGGTATGCCTCTCATGTTAAGCAGCAGAAATTTAGGCATAAACTCAACATTTTCATTTTTCTCTAGGAAAAAAAGCGCTTAGACTTCAGGGAGCCGTGGTAGACATGGCTCTTGAGGATGGCACTATCATCAATGATGATAGTCAAGTCATGTTTGCCGCCCTCCCTGAAGAAGTTCAGGTCAATTTTGAAATAATCGAGGTTAGAAACGTTCATTTATATGTATTGATCCAACTTAATATAAATATTGATCCAACTTTTTCGAATTTAAATAGTATGAGGCACCAAAGATTGGTAATTTCCTTGATTGGCTCTTTTTGAAAACTAATATTCTTTTTAGTTTATCACCTTTTTCATATATCAACATTTCCTGTTGTTCCTGCTGTCGGTACAGAGTATTGGTAATATATATCAAAGTAAGACCCCTTGTCAATGATAAGTGAGAATCTGTAAATTGATATTTGATCTGTTTTGCTTGATATCAGCGATTTATGTATTGCCAAAGGAGAGCAGGAGCTTTTCTACAAAAAGATTTTCCTCTTGCCTGCTACAATTGAAGCTTTTGTGTGGTACTCCCCTTTCTCTTCTGCATCTTCCACCTAAGCATGAATTGCCTCATTTTGTGTTGTATCTTGCTTCCTGCGCAGAAAATTTGATAAAAATTTACTTCTTTTACAGATTGAAAGAACTGCTGTACATGATTGGAACATTTTTTTTTGGAAATTATATTTTTACAATTAGTTTCAATTTTTTTAATTATCTTAAATCTTCTGTAGCAAAATTGTAGTATCTCTATTGGAAACTTCATTCTAAATTTAAACAGTTCCCACTCAATATTCTGAATAAGAAACAACTTGTTCATTTGTTTTGGCAAAGCATGTCTTGAAAAAACAACTGAAACTTTGGAATTTATAGACAAAAGGCGAGGGGCATATTACTCCTGAAAAAGTGTAAGAGATTTTTTGTGATCCATTTCAATATTTCTGTGATTTTGTGTGATTTCGAGTGATTTTTGCGAGTTTTTGCGTGATTTTACTGATTTATTTGAGACTTTTTGTGATTTTATCACAAACGAGATTTTTTCAGTGACATGCCTCTCATTTTCAAGTAATGGTTTCTTATAGTGGGTTTCTTATAAACAATGAGTGCATTTTATTAAACTGCATTTATTTTTCTGCAAGGTGCTGCTCTTCGATCTACTCAAAATCATTATTCCTATTCGTTTTCTGCTAATAATTATGTTTCTGAGTACAATACACGTCTTTTTCTTCTTTTCTCGAAACTCTAGGCCGTTTCCTTCTCATCAAAACATTATGTGACGTAAGAATTTGTCGGCGCCTTTGAAAAAAAGTGATGAACTCGATTTTATTCTGCACCTGGCGCATTAAATTCTGCAGAGAAAATTGACAATTTTAGTATGTTACACGATCACATTTTAGCATGTTGGTCCAATATCGAACAAAGTGATGGTAAAAAGTGATCTTGTAACCCAGCTTTTAGACCTGAAAAAGAATTCTCAGCAGTGCAGGTCAGACAGGCAAGGTCAGTATCAGTGGCAGACTGGCACGGAATGTATCGTATCCCAGGCCCATCCACCCTTGCCCTTAATTTTCAAAAAAAGTTTTTACGAGGGAATATAAAATTCAAAATATCCGTTCTGTCATTCCCTTTCTTAACTTGGATGCCTTTCTTTTAAAAGGGGCAAGGTGTTCTAGACAGATATCTTCATCAAAATTGGCTGGACTTGATTGGACAAAGGGTAAGAGATTGGGTGTTTTGGTGGGGGTAAGCACAAAATGCAAATGGAGATTCTACAGACTTGGGAGACCCGTTGGTGGTCTAAAGATGTTGCTCTGGTAGGTTTTAAGCCCGAAGAGCTAAATTTAGAGACGTTTTGGAGAAGATCACGGAGTCCGTGGACCCTCTATACAAAAGCAAAGTTATTTACCAGACGACACCAGATATTGACAGATCTTCAGGTTAGGGTAAAGGTTTTCTGGAAGAAAACATCAATATTTCGAACTTTCCGAACTTTCAAGCTAAAAATAATTTTGCAAGAACATTCAATACGTGTTTGTGTAGGCTTTGGTATATTGACTGAAACAAATTTCAAATTAATACCTTCTTCCATCTATTGATTCGACGGTTCACACACCAAAGGAGTAGAATAGGTCCTTTAACTACTTTGGAATTTTTACCCCACTACGATGGAAAGCGTTTGGTTGGTAGGGACCAATTTCCCTATAGTCATATTATTAAAAACAAGGACCGAGATACAACTTTTTGTTCGGGGGGGCCAGCAGAGCCGGCATGTAAGGGGGCGTGAAGGGTGTGTTGAAAAGACTTCTGGCGACCTGCAATGTTACATTTTGGGAAAACATAATCTGTGCCTGGTTTATTCGCTCGTTCTCCTATTTCTGAAAAGGAGAGAGTATCGTTATGTTTTGATTTTTCTAGGATGTAACCATCAACTCAAGTTTGATTTTTCTCAATTCTCTTGTTCACTAGGCCAAGGCCTAAGACGCTATTGCGTTTAGAAACTGCAATCATATTCCCATCTCCCGGATCCTTACTAGATTCGTTCAGTCCATTGCAATCTTGATTAGTAGATAACTTGTTGGAAAAGCAGTTCTTTCTTGCTGCTTTTCGAAAAAATAGTTCAAAGTTCTTTTCCCTAACTTTGATGTGGTGGACATTTAGGCAAAGACTTGGAAAGGGAAGTGATTTCCTGCCAAAATACGGTAAATAGCAACAGCAAGAAAACTTTAGTTCATGCAGGGCCAAGTAATACGTGTTGACAATCATCCGGCAGAGTTTAAAGTGTCAGAGACGCAGGTACACTAAAGGAGGACCTGCTTAGATAGGGTCAAGCTTGTATAGAGGTGAAAAATGAACTTAAATCTTAACTATTTCTCAAAGTACTAAATAGTAATACAAAAGTATTTTACTTATGGTACTGAATTTTTTGGGAGGGCCAGGGCCCTCCCCCGGCCCCCCTATATCTAAGTCCTTGATTAAAAATGCTCTACCTAGCCCAGGCTACCCTTGCACCCGGTCCCTGTCCGGTTTTGCGCATGCTCATTTTAGTCAAAAGCCCACATTTGCATAGTCAAAAGCCCAAAGGCATTTGTTTTAATAAATATACTTTTAAGTAGTCAATCATGGAAAGTAGCACAGAAAGATGTTTCCAGATCTTCAAAGATTACTTTGGCCTGGCGAGAGTAGTAGCGGGCTTCCATGCGGAGAGAGAATTACGAAAGGTTACGAGAAATCTGAGGTCACACTACGAGCAAGGACCGAGATACATCTTTTTGTTAGGGCGGCAAATTGGTAGGCAAGTAAAGCGAACTGGAGCTTTTTACCGGGGTCCAGGGGTACACCGCAGGAGAAAATTTTTCCCACAACCCTTCAGATTGGCTTAAAGCAAAGCAGATTTTTGTTTCTAACCACAAATTAGAGTTGCCTCAAGTCTATATCGTCATCTGTAATAAGTCTACCAAAAATAAAGCAACTACTGAAAAAATAAAGCATCTTCCACCTAACCATGAATTGCCTCATTTTGTATTGTATCTTGCTTCATGCGCAGAAAATTTGATAAAAATTTACTTCTTTTACAGATTGAAAGAACTGCAGTACATAATTGGAACATTTTTTTGGAAATTAAATTTTTACAATTAGTTTCAATTTTTTTAATGCAGTATCGTTGTTGCTCAGCTGGCGTGCAGACCTCTCCTGGCCTAGGCATCAAAAACATGAATTGTTCAAACACCAAAAACAGGGTTCTGTACTAGGATGGTTGTCAACAATATTTGGTTGTAGCAACGAGGAATTTTTTTTTCAGAGCACTGGTTAACTTGTCTCTGCTTAGCGACAAACGAAATCATGCAGAGAAGATACTTGTTATCTCAAGAAATACCGATCATTTGAAAAACCTAACATCCAAAAAGGCGTCAGAACAATGGTTTAAGGATAGAGGTTCCCTGGATCCAGTCGCTATAACATCTGTATGGATGCTGCTTATCATTGCGATCAACTCCGAAGCAAAGATTATTGCAAGCGTAAGGCATTTACACCAATTCAATTCAAATTCTTGGGACCTCGCGGATAGAAGAGAACGCTAAACTAATGGGCTTGACAAACAGAGAACTTAAAAAAACAATATATCATTTACCTCTGAACTGATTATATATAGCTTTTAGATCTCATTGCCAAACTGTATATATGTATACATGTACAGCAGAGCACAGAAGCCAAAATTTGACAGAAGATACAAAAATGGCTCAATGAGCAAGAAATATCAAATTCATATGTTATTCTTGAAGATTTAACCCCTTGTACCTTGATTGATTTAGGCCTTACATTCTGTTTTATATGAGCCAGGAAATTGAGGTTAAGGCTGGCTTTTCTTATTTTGAAAACTTTGTTCTTACTTTTAACTGGCTTTGAGGCTCATGTTTATAAAATTGTTCTTTTAGAAAGAGTTACAGTGAAAGAAATAAACAACTAAACTAACCAAGAAGCCAAAATCAATTTCATTATGATTATAATTCCTATCTATTGAACTTTTTCTTCATCGTGTTTGTCTATGTTTTTTTGCATATGACTAAGGTTTTTTCAAACATAAAAAGATCAGATTTAAAATTCTTTTCACTCTGTCTCAAAACCTGTTAAGATCACTTAAATAGTTAAAGGACCTGGATTGAGAAAGAGATTAAAGAAAGTTCCCCAAGTGAAAGTCTTTATTGACCAATGTTACTTTGTTAAATCCCCTTCCTCGATGTATACAAAACCATTATACATGGGACATTTTACTAACCTTTAGTTTAATCCCTTGATGCAAGATAAGCACACCAAAATTTGTGTAATATGGTACAAAATCGTTGACAATTCCATAAAACAATTCAGAAACATAGAGGTTTACAGACAATTGTTGTTTTCCTTGTTATTTTTTATGGTTTAGTTTATTGAAAATATGCTGAATTGGGTCTTAATGGCACCAAAAGGTATATGATTATCAGAAGTACCTAGTACTTCTTTCCTGAAATTGATGTTTTCTGAATAAAGGTGATATTTTTCTTTTGCAATATTGAGATTCTTGATGTGATCCAGCCTTTTCAATTAATGAAAAATATATTTTCATAATATTGCACATTTTCAACTAAATGTGATCATATGAAATTTTTGCAATTTCTTCATATCAAGTATGTCAAAATAAGTCCACAAAAAATTTTTCACAGTCCTAGCAAAAGCAATTCCATACTGTGAAAAAAAGATGGTTTAATATAAGTAAACTTTGAATCTATTGATTCTAATCTTTATAGGAAGATAACTGTGATACATACACATTAACACTGGAAGACATTCCATCAATCAAAAATCAACAGTAGGAATACATGTATCTACACTTGTGACATTAACATAAATTGAAAACTTTCATATTTTATTAGTTGCATTTTGTTCTGTTTATAATAAAGTGCTTTGCATATTATTTGAAAAGAAGTATATATATGCTTCATGATAAAAGTTTTATTTGCATAATAGTTAGCAAAGCAATTCTCCAACATCTCAGACATAGGCAAACTTGACACTTGCTGCAATATATCTTTGAATATCCATTAGCACAATGACAGCAACATCCATGTTTCTTCTCTGCTGTCTGAGGCCAGTGAGCAATTACATCAAACAGTGTATCACTGCAAGGCATAGGTATAATAGGAGCTCGACCAGCTTTTTCTAATTATATAAGTTGTTTTCTCTAAGTATTTTTTGCCTGGTCTGGAGGGTCTTGCTTGCTGGACATGCTTTATCTGCTGTGATGAGTGCTTCTGAAATGGGTTTTAAACGTAGGAAAGGAAATTCTCTCCTTTTTTAGAGTGCCTGTGTTTTCTCATGTCTTGATTCATTTTGCACCATTAGGATATATATTCATTTTTGCCCCAGGCCTTCAAAGAAAAATATTTGTGTAGTGAAAATTCGGAAACAGCTAGAAACTAGCTATGGTCATTGCAGGCAAAAACCAAACCATTCTGCAAAATGCAGAATTCTTAAAAGTTCCAGCTGAACTCATACCTCCCCCCCTCCTTTAACTGCAAAATTGCTTTAACTGGGACAGAAAATATTTTTGGATGACCCCTAAACTTGCATTTAACTTTATGTGTGCAAGTTTACAAACTGGTAGGAGAGTTTTAGCCTAAATTCTAGATTTACTTAACACTAGCACTCAATATTATGTCTCCATAGAAAATAAAACACGTTTTAGGCAAATAAGTGTAATACCAATATTGAAAGACAACTTTAACTTAACATTCCTACATGCAACATATGTAAACATTCGGAATTTTAAATGGCGGGTTCGTCAAACCCCGCCAAAATTTACAATTTTTAAAAGGTCATTTCACCCATTAGCTGTGGGGACCAATTGGGACTAATAGAAATTTTAACATCATCAGACTTGTATTGACCTAATCTACACATAAAATGAATCTGTCCCCACAAAAGAAAGGAAATACACGGCCCAAGAAAACATGCATTTGGCCAAATTCGTAAGATGGGCCTAAACCATATGGGGATTACAACTCAATTTTGGGCATTTTAAGTAATTTCAAAGCCGTAAATATGAAATTAGGTAATACTGAGAGATAAAACTAGAGGTTTCTACAAACTCTGAAAACTTTGATGAAAAACTTGGATGAGCACTTACCGTTTGATATTGTACCGCAAATTTCGCAAATTTTTTTAATTATCTTAAATCTTCTGTAGCAAAATTGTAGTATCTCTATTGGAAACTTCATTCTAAATTTAAACAGTTCCCACTCAATATTCTGAATAAGAAACAACTTGTTCATTTGTTTTGGCAAAGCATGTCTTGAAAAAACAACTGAAACTTTGGAATTTATAATAAAAGGCGAGGGGCATATTACTCCTGAAAAAGTGTGAGAGATTTTTTGTGATCCATCTCAATCCAGCATCCAATTTCCGGATGATGTCAGATGGCAATGTCAGATGGCGAAAGGACCCAAGCTTCTCCTTTCACTGGTATGACAGGCAGATTAAGATGAAGCTTTTCTACATTGCAAAAGCTCCAAAGGCCAAGCATGTCAACAGAGTAGAGGCACTTACTAGCTAACAGCTAAACGAGTCAACGTTCTATGACAAACTTGGACAAATTGTTCCAGCGACAATAACTGGTTCAAGAAGTTACTGGAAAAGTAAAACGTTGCACCTGCTTGCTTTGAGCAGAAAACTTGGACAACAGACCTTCTTTGTGACTTTGACACAAAACGACAACTGGCCTGAAATACAGAACCATATCATTAATGGTCCAGGTCATGTACAGCCTATGATTGACGTTGACAGTGAGTACAAACTGCGGGATATCCATCCAAGCAGGGAGTATTCAATTGAAACTGTGACTGCATACAGCAATAGGTTTAAGTTGTGCAAGGAGAAGGTTATCAACAACTCTAATGGCCCACTAGGAACAGTCATCGACTGGTGGGATTGTAAGGAGTTCCAGGGCAGGGGAGCCATTCACAACCATATGCTTGTGTGGTGCGAGGAAAAAACAATCCCTGACCACATGGTTTGTGCTGAAATGCCCAGGGGTAGTGAATTAAACCCTACTGTTAATTCACTTAAATCTTTTGTTTGATGTCTACAGGTATACAGATGTCGCAAGGACAAGTGCTTCACCAGTTCTCATGACAAGCCCCTCAGGAAATGTAAG
>NW_027020182.1:0-10119 GCF_013076305.1 Rhopilema esculentum | reverse complement strand
GATGTCGTGAATGGGTTTGTTCCCTGGACTGATTTGTACCTTTCTATTGTTCACAGTTCTTTTCCACTAAGTTTCAATACGAGGCGGATTACGGTCGCAGTGTGCACTTTCGTTTCATTGAGACCATTTCACGCCCCCTTTTGCCGAGTGATTTTCGAAAGAAGACGCCCACTTTTGACGTGTGATTTTTGTAAGTATTTTCTAGTTCCGAACTTTGACAAATCCCCAGCCTGCACTAGCGCGACATTTCTGTGTAATAGTTTAAGGGCTTTTACTATTCTTACCTCCGATAGGTCGTTTTCGATTCAACCCTTTAATATCATAGGCTGTAGGTTTTAGTTAGGCCCAAATTGCTGAGAAATCTTTGCATACATACAAATACAAATTCTAATTGTTTGCTAAGGGTTGCAAATCTTATAAGCAAACTGGTTTATGACATCTTAATCTGGTCCTAGCCACATTATCTTTTGAGTTATTACAGAAACTTGATGCAATACTCTCAATTCCAGAAACTCGATTTTTCAGGTGGCTATCTTTCTATCGAACAATGGATGAAATGAGATACGATGGGATTATGCTATATCTCAAAGAGCAAAAATTTTCTGAGGATGCTCTTTCTCTGCAGAGAAAAGATATAAGAAGGGCAAGCAAGAGTTTTTTTACAAGAGGTGTTATTTTTTACAAGATAACTTTTGCAAGTTTTATTTTAATTTTTCTTCAAATTGTTATTCACAAGTAGCTGATTGAAGCATGAATCTAAAATTGTTAGAGGAGCGTGATGCTGATGATCAAATTATCCTGCAAGGGACAGCCTCTAGCAATTCCCTATTGACTTTGCTGTGAAGCATTACTATTCTAATATCATTACTTATCTTTTCAAAAACTTTAAGACTTCAAATGATACATCTTCTATACCAATTAATTAAATCTTCAGTTTTGTACTTTTCTTTAAAAACTATTTTTCATGTCAGAGAATAAATTGTTCTACAAAGCATGCGAGAAAAATATCAGAGGCAATCCTGTTATTCACAAGGAGAGAGAAGTTGTCAGAGGAAGAGTGAAATCAAAAGAAATATTTTTGGCTTTCCATGCTAACTTGATGGGTGGGCACACTGGTCAAACAAAAACTGCAAATGCCATCTCTGAGAGATTCTTTTGGCCAGGAATGTGGGAAGACATTAGGAAATGGGTGTGTCCCTTGTAATTTTAGTTGATGGAAACTTCAATATGTTACATTGACATTTCCATTTAGTTCTACAAGTGTTTCCTAATATTGCCTAATTATGAGTAATCACAGTTCCCTGTGGGTCTTACAAAGCAAAGCATCTATTTCATGAAATGAACATCACTGAGGCTATGAAGTAATAAAAAAACAAATGAAATGAATTTGAAAATGTGGAACAAAATTTCTTTTGAAATCAGGAAGACCAAGCAAAGCTATTAAACAAACATGTCAAGAACTTTTGCCTAGATTTACCTCCAAAACAACTTAGCATTAGGAATTTCCTCAGACAGTAACCTCTATTTTCTCCTAAAAACCATCTCCAATAAACAAACACCATCTAAAAAAACAAAAACTGCTATTGTTTTTCAGCAATTGGCCAATCGATTTGTGATGTTATTCTGTCATCATGTAATCCACATGACATCTATCAAGTGCCATTATTGGGAAAGTCAAATAGATTGGCTGCCAATGTGGGGGCTGGCGTATATCTTGGAAAGAGGCATAAGCTCCCCTTTGCCCCTTTGTCACCACCATTCTTGCAATTAACTTAAAAATACTGCAAAAATACATTAACAGACCATGGATAAATGGAACACTGGGTACAAAAACAGCCTTGGTTCAGCTCATTGTCCCAGGCATCACTCTTCATACATTGATTTTCTTTGTAGACCTAACTTTTTTTATTGTACAGTATATATCTTGATATTCTTAGTATACCTGTAAAATGTGTTGTTGAATTAAGTGAGTTTGAGTTTGATTATGTAATGTTTATTTCAGGTGGGCTGCTGTGAAAAGTGTCAAAAAAATACAGATATTAAGGTGGTAAAGGAAGAGCTTCAACCAATAAAAGTTAGTGCTATCTAGAAACTTATTTATTCTCTCAGCGCATATGTCCCAAGACATTATTCAATTCTTTTGTCCAAAATTTCAGAGCAACGATAAAGTGTGTTTCTTTAATGATTTGTTAAACAATGTGTTCCATTTAAATGGAGCATAATTTAACAGTAGTCATAACTGCAATTGGGTTCTTCAGTTTTGCTTTGTTTACATGTCTTTTTTTTAATCGATTTCAGGTATCTTTTCCATTTGAAATGGTCGGAATTGACCTAATTGGTCCTCTTGCAAAAACACAGAGGGGAAACTGCTATATATTTACAGCCACCGATTTTTTTTCAAAATGGACTGAGGCTTTCCCCATTAAAAGCAAGTGTGCTTCGGAAGTCGTGAAATGTATATTACAGATATATTTTCGGCATGGTGCTTGCCATGCATACTTATCTGACAACGGAGGGGAATTTGTCAATAATGTAAGTTGAATATTTTAAATTTTATAAATCAACTTTATGATATGGAAAACTTGAAGTCGTGTACAAAAAGACGCGATTTGCTCAGAGAACTTCCACGCATAGTGAGCAAAGAAGAACTGCCAAGAACTTTGCATTTTCATTAAATGATTACCCAAGATATGATACGAATTGGAACTTGAACGAACAATAGATTTTTTATCATAAGTCGCTCATTACTTTAGTCACCTTTCTGTAACAAACAGAATGAAAGCATATATATCTCTTGATTAATGTAAACAATGAACTAAATATATTTTATTACAAATGTTATGCAAGGTCAACGAGAGCTTGATGACAGTTCTGGGGGCAAAGCACAAGCTAACGGCCAGCTATCACCCTCAAACTAATGGTTTAGATGAAAGGACGAATCAAACCATTCAACGGTATGATAAAAAGACATTTTTGATTTTAAATATGCTTGTGGCCAAAAGCTAACTCTACTAACAATGATTGTGTGAAGAAGGTACCTTCGATCGAGCCCTTTTTAGGCAAAATATTGTAAATAGCGTAAAAATGCAGCAATCGACAGTCAAAAGTTGTCGGCGGCCAAAGTTGTATAAAATTTTTTTTGTTAAGAAATGTTCGTTGACTATATCTACAAAACTTCAGCAAAAGACACTTTCTGATGCAAACAACAATCCTCTGCAAATTGTTATGTTCATAAGTTGAAAACGGAAATATGTTAGAGATTGCAATGCTGTAAACCTTTAAAAGGCACCCGAAAGAGAATTGCTTTTAGTTCATTTTCCTAACTGACCCTCAAAAGTTGTGAACGAAAAATTGCAACATCTGGCAAATTATATCTATTCCGAAGTGAACTTCACAATCAATTTTCTCTCTCAACCTATAAATCATTTTTCCCCAAAATCATATATTTTCTTAGTCGTTTGCGAACCATGGTCGACGAAAATCCAGCGCAGTGGGATGAGTACCTTGATGCTGCGCTATGGTCCATGCGTTCGAAACGGCAAGCGTCGACGAAATTCTCTCCATTCAGAGTCCTGTATGGTAGAGAAGCGGTCTTTCCAATTGAGTTGGAGGAAATCCCAGAGACAATCGAGGTTTGTTCTTAGTCAAGCATCTAGGTCTTGTTGAAGTTAACGCAAAAGCTATGGAAGTTGATAAAGATATACTTACGTCGATATTGATAATACACTTTCATAACATACTGTCTATCACAAACTAGACATGAATGTTAAGGTTTGGACATGCAAAGCTAGGTTGTGAAAAATTATTTGTATTGAGATGTTGTAAAAGACATGCTTTGCCACTAAATAGTCTGATACAAGAGAAATGCAGGAGGAAATGGATGTACAATTTCATTCTTATCGGATAGATCCACTTTTTCTGCTACTACTGCCTTTTTTTTATTGTTATGATCATTCCAAAATACAAAGAGTCTAGAGAATGATCTATTCAGTGTCTCTTTAGTCCGGCAAGTGCACATTCGCATTAAAAGCGGAATATATTTATGCTAGAAATCGATATACTTCTCTTTTCACTAGATCAACAAAGTAACACCCTTGGATGCAGATATCGAAGATCATCTGCAAAAATTTCAGACTGCAAATATTGATTTGCACAAGAAATTATTGAGCAACGTTTCAATAGCCCAGGAAAAGCAGAAGAGGGAGTACGGCAAAAGAGTGAAGGGGACGGTGGAAAAATTCAAAATTGGAAGCAAGGTAATGGTGGCAAATGTAAAGTTGAAAAACCAGAAGGGCAGGAAGCTGGACCAGAGATACAGCGGTCCTATGACCGTTGTGCACATGCACAAAAAACAATGTTTTTTGGAAGATGGCAGGGGAATTCCACTGCAAAACCCTGTACATAAAGGCAGATTAAAGTTGTTCCGAGAAGATGAAGGTAGTAATCACTAAACATTTTTTGCGATAAAAAAGGAATATAATAACGATCATGTCAATGAAATGGAATCAACTGGGAAAAAGACATGAAGTTGAGATGGATAATTATTGAGATGGAAAGAGCGCTTAATTGAGATGGACAATTATTTAATAGGAAGCAACACCAATTTTAAATATTTGCTGTTTCTGCCTTTGCAAGAAAACGATCTTTAGCAAATAAATAACGAACATATCATTTTACTCTAAAAGTCTATGCAACATATTAGCAGATGCTTTAAGGCAATTTAGCGTTTTTATGTGTTTTAAAATATTTACATAATCAGGCTTCGGTTAAAATTATCAAGAATTCTTGATGCAATACAACATCATTGCAATTAAAAGCAACGGCAATGAAATTTATTTTATTGTTTTGCCGACTATCTAGCACCTAACATTAACATCATAATTTTAAATTATGTTGTATTGCGATTCATAATTATGAAATTACATTATCAAGTACTCCAACGATTTGTAGCGGACATGGTTTACTGATGGTTTAAAGGATTCACAGCATAATAGAAAAAGAAAATATAAATATCTTACTAAAATACTCTACATTTCTAAAAATCTTATTTGAAATTGTAGATTCAAATGCTTCTCATTTTTCTTCACCACCAAAAGAGGCACAATACGACAGTGTCATGGACCTTGGAACTACATTCGCTCAGACATCAAGTATTAACTCAAGTATTTTTACCTATTCTTTTAGATTATGTTATAGCTGAAAAGGTTTTTTTGCAAGAGTAAATTATAAGTATATATTTGACTGCGTCTGCATTCACTATATCTTGATAAAACGATCATGCAATAAAAACTCTTTTCAGTCCTTTTAAAATGGGTTCCCAAGTTGCGTGAACTCAGAAATATTCGTTGAATTTAGGATTTAGACATACTTTGATTGACTCTTTTTAAAAATAGATAATTGCAGTAAAAACTCTATTTTCTAAATTTTCAAAAACGCTGCACTTAGATGACGACAAAAAAGATATTGAAAAAAAGTATACGAAGAAAAGAAGCTTAAAGGAATGCTCAAACGGTAGGTTGATCGTCTAGAGATTGCCATTGGATTCGAAGACTTTTGCATCTGCAGGATGCGAGGGTGCTTAGTCATAAAAAATAAATACTTAATTTGATTCAATATTTTTGAACTGCTAAAACTGCTGGAACATTTGTTAAATAATTGAAATCTTTATATCGAAGCAAGAAATGACAATCTCAAACAAACTTCTTGTCTTCCATTTCTTGGCAAAAATATGACAACGTTCACAACTGACCATACATCTCTGGCAGTAAAGCCTGACTAATCAATGGCAAATTTATCATGATAGACAGGGATACCGGTGCTGTAAAAAAGAGGAAAGAGGGAGTGGGAAACAAAGTTTCATCGCGTTTCCAAAACACAACAGGTATCGATTATTTGAAATGCAATGGTTTTCTTTTCTGTGTACATGTAAATTAGTATTGGAATCGGATTTTCTCGGCTAATAAACTTTATACGTTTAAGAAATAGTAAAATCGACAGTATTCAATTTTCACTATATAGGTAACAGTTTATCTCTAAATTCATTGAGAAGATACTTTTTTTACAGTGGTTTATCAAATTTTAATAACCTCGTGCATCAGTGTTAATAAAGGTGTCTGTAAAATTGCGCATATTATTGTCGGTTGTCATTGGTATTGTGCTTATTATATTTTTAGGAAACGCCCTACGGAACACATTGGTTACCCTGCCTTCTAGTAATCTTGCATCAAAGATAGGTATTACACAATTACTAATTTTGTTGTGAAAAGTATATAATGATATATTTAGTAACTTTAAGCACTATATTTCTATCAACACAATCGCATCATATAAAAAACTATCAAGTATCAGCCTTTATAATTATCAATCTCCAAGTATTTAGGCAGCTACTTAATTTTCTTTATTCCTGATCGCAACTGTTATTTCAGAAGAAGCAACACTGATTGATCATCTTTATTCGAAAATAACCGAAGACATAAAAGGTAAGAATTTGATAACAGGGTTACTTTTTAGAGACAAATAGCTTTAGAGATTTTGACAGCTAAGTAATACCAGCTTGAGTGGAGACTGATAAACACAATTTTCGAATCAGCAAATCACAGATACTGGCAGAGGCAGAATGTGGCAGAGGCAGAGCCTTTTTGTTGGAGATCAATAATTCCAACATACACTTAAACAAGTAATCAGCTGTTTTGTCTGCTTCATATGGCATTTCAACAGCCAAAGGTATCTTCCTGTTACATTTTGCATTCACTGCACTTTTCACTACCCTACCTCGCCTCCTTGTTTTGCTTTATAATTTAATTGAAGCAAGGTTCTTTTATTTCAGAAGATTTCGCTCGAAAATCAGCTGCTTCGTCTGCTTCGTGTGGCATTTCAACAGCCAAAGGTATCTTCCTGTTACATTTTGCATTCACTGCACTATTCACTACCCTACCTCGCCTCCTTGTTTTGCTTTATAATTTAATTGAAGCAAGGTTCTTTAATTTCAGAAGATTTCGCTCGAAAATCAGCTGTTTCGTCTGCTTCGTGTGGCATTTCAACAGCCAAAGGTATCTTCCTGTTACATTTTGCATTCACTGCACTTTTCACTACCCTACCTCGCCTCCTTGTTTTGCTTTATAATTTAATTGAAGCAAGGTTCTTTTATTTCAGAAGATTTCGCTCGAAAATCAGCTGTTTCGTCTGCTTCGTGTGGCATTTCAACAGCCAAAGGTATCTTCCTGTTACATTTTGCATTCACTGCACTTTTCACTACCCTACCTCGCCTCCTTGTTTTGCTTTATAATTTAATTGAAGCAAGGTTCTTTTATTTCAGAAGATTTCGCTCCAAAATCAGCCGTTTCGTCTGCTTCGTGTGGCATTTCAACAGCCAAAGGTATCTTCCTGTTACATTTTGCATTCACTGCACTTTTCACTACCCTACCTCGCCTCCTTGTTTTGCTTTATAATTTAATTGAAGCAAGGTTCTTTTATTTCAGAAGATTTCGCTCCAAAATTAGCTGTTTCGTCTGCTTCGTGTGGCATTTCAACAGCCAAAGGTATCTTCCTGTTACATTTTGCATTCACTGCACTTTTCACTACCCTACCTCGCCTTCTTGTTTTGCTTTATAATTTAATTGAAGCAAGGTTCTTTTATTTCAGAAGATTTCGCTCCAAAATCAGCTGTTTCGTCTGCTTTATATGGCATTTCAACAGCCAAAGGTATCTTCCTGTTACATTTTGCATTCACTGCACTTTTCACTACCCTACCTCGCCTCCTTGTTTTGCTTTATAATTTAATTGAAGCAAGGTTCTTTTATTTCAGAAGATTTCGCTCCAAAATCAGCTGTTTCGTCTGCTTTATATGGCATTTCAACAGCCAAAGGTATCTTCCTGTTACATTTTGCATTCACTGCACTTTTCACTACCCTACCTCGCCTCCTTGTTTTGCTTTATAATTTAATTGAAGCAAGGTTCTTTTATTTCAGAAGATTTCGCTCCAAAATCAGCTGTTTCGTCTGCTTCGTGTGGCATTTCAACAGCCAAAGGTATCTTCCTGTTACATTTTGCATTCACTGCACTTTTCTCACTACCTACCTGCCTCCTTGGTTTTTGCTTTATATTTAATTGAGCAAGGTTCTTTTTATTTAGAAGATTTCTGCTCCAAAATCAGCTGTTTCGTCTGCTTTATTGCATTTCAACAGCCAAAGGTTTTCTGTACTTTGCATTCAACTGCACTTTGTCTTTTGTTATTTTTTTTGATATGTTCTGTTGCACAGACGAATTTCCTATTGTTGTTTTAGGTTTTTGAGAAATTCATATCACAGGTACGAACTTTGATTTTGTTTCTAGGGGAATTCCGTTTCTTGGATCATCTTTGTCAATTTGGTTTTTAAGATACATGATTGTTGTATGATAAGCTATGAAAACCCAGCCTTAAATATTGGTTTTCTTTCTACATTGGCTGGCATACTCGTCGTCGAATTCAAATAAAATCAGTCACAAGGAATTCTGCCGGTAAAATACCATACTCCATCTACATTCTTTTTTATAGCTGCTATTGTTAATTCTATGTTTTGTCTTCGTTTTTTATATTATTAGTGAAATAGGACAGCCTTAACAGGATACTTTAGACGAATAAATAAACATTTCACTGCAAACAAAACTTTTCAGAAACTTTTCCTGGACAACAGGAGTCTGATGACGAAATCTGGAAAGTTTAGCAGATGTAGAGGAAATGGGTAAGAATGTTTAAAATGGAAAATTTGTATCTTTAAAACTTTACATTGCACTTGCATATTATTAAAATGTTTAGAAGATAGGACCCGCGATAAGAGTATATTTCGATCTATTCCATTGATAAATTTTTGAAATTTTAAGTTAAGATCATTAACCAGTTATGATCAATACAAACGCGTGATATTAGTGCCATCACTGTCGAATGTTGTGACTAAAACGTCATCGGATTAGTAAAAACACAGTATTCCAGACGTTTGGCTTGCGCATAGTTGCATTACTTATGCCACTTTAAACAAAATAAGAAAATTGCTAATATAATATTTGCCTTACGATACGGATTGATTGAATGTTCTCACAGATAGTCAGCCGATCGATGGTAAGTGAATACTAATCACTCAAAGGCTGATCCACTTTCATTTAGCAATTATAAACTCTTAAGCGACCTGTGATATTATTTTTTTATATGAATTGCAGTTTGCAGCACATTTGGAAACATAAGCAAGGGACGTCATTTCTGCTAAATCAACCAAACATTCTTCGTGACAAAGATTTCCTGACTTTGCGAGATGGAGAATACGTCATAAACGACAGTAACATTTTAAATCTATGTTCTCTATTCCACAATTTAGTTGAAATCATAGAAAAGTGAATCAATGCTTCAGACTCAATGTTTATATGAATTAATAATGTATGGAAAAATTCACTCTATTCACAGTAATCGGAGAGTCTGTCTTGGAATGGTTGCGCAAAAGCACGAAGTGAGGTTGCGGTGATATTGTGCATGTTTATGAAGGTTTACTGTATGTTTCTTGAGCTAAATGTATTGTCTTGCGCTACAATGTATTTGTCTTCTGCGCTAAATGTATTGTCTTGCGCTAAATCGTCATTGTCTTGCGCTAATGTATTGTCTTGCGCTAAATGTCTTGTCCTTGCGCTAATTGTCATTGTCTTGCGCTAATGTATTGTCTTGTTGCGCTAAATGTCATTGTTTGCGCTTAAATGTATTGTCTTGCGCTATAATGTATTGTCTTGCGGCTAATGTATTGTCTTGCGCTAAATGTCTTGTTTGCGCTAATGTCATTGTCTTTGCGCTAAATGTCATTGTCTTGCCTAAATGTCATTGTCTTGCGCTAAATGTCTTGTTTTGCGCTAATGTCATTGTCTTGGCGCTAATGTCATTGTATTGCGCTAAATGTCTTTGTCTGCGCGCTAATTGTCATTGTCTTTAGTGCGCTAAATGTCTTGTCCTTGCGCTAATGTCCATTGTTGCGCTAAATGTATTGTCTTGGCTTAAAATGTCATAGTTGCAAAAATGAAAACAATATAACAAATCATAATTTTTCGAAGCTTCTTTGCCACACCTATTTCATTTGTTTTGTCAGATTTCTGGGCTGAACCCAA
>NW_027020181.1:0-10150 GCF_013076305.1 Rhopilema esculentum | reverse complement strand
ATTCTTCAAGATCTGACTGCACTTCAGTTCTCGAAAAGGCTACAGTGCCCAAGAGGATTCCCAGTATCCCAGAATCTATCCTTTGGGTTCTAAACGATCTCCACTGATGAATCGAAGTTAATAAGAGCACCTACAGACCATTAGGATACTTCTGCGAGAGCTTGCCTTGTATATGACTTATCTAACCAGGAAGTTGGCAAACCAAGGACGGAGGTCTTTTGTTCAATCCATGCAAGTTGAGCTTCAAAGACCCATAGTCCCATATCAGGAAAATAGCTGAAATTCCGTGAACGTGTATAAGAACTTACAGATTCGATTTCTTATCTTTTCGAAATGACGTGATAGGGGACTCCACTGACATCAAAGATAGTTCTACGATCCTCTTGAACTTTATTAAGCTGACACCAACTAGTAGGTGAATTATACTTGCCACAACGCCTTCAAGGATACTAGCCTACTCATATCTTCCACCTTTAATATTGACAGGACTCGCCTGATCAGCATTCGATTATACCTAACAATATAAGTTAGCTCAAAAGCCTGAAATAGGATCTCCTCTAATGTCTACGCAAACCCACGCCCATACTCTCATCATGGAAGAAGAGTTGACGCAGGAATTGCACCTATAAAACTTTATTTCCACTACCTTATAGCACGGGACTACTTCTTCTTTGTCAAATTTACAACTTCGTGATTTTGCAGGTTTTCTTGCGTTTGAAACTCTATCAATACGCTCTACGGTTTTTAAACTTTAAGTTGCTCTTCAGATTTATTTGAATAGTTTGCTTCATACTTCCTTTTACGCAAAGGGTTGTCTACACAACACATAACTTCTCCTTTGCATACTTCCCTGCCTTACCCTTTTTAAGTGTATTGAGGTGAGCGGCCCACTTTATGCACCAGCACCCTTAATATCTCATATTCTCAAATAATCCCGTTATCCTTGTCTTTTGGAGCTGTTACTTTCTCACTCTTTCCCTGGGTGCAACATACATATTCCATTAGCGACCACGACTACCCCTCACTCCAACCTACAACCCACATATATATCTTAGTGATCATACCCTATCTCTTTATAATACATCCCTAGCTTCTCTTAACTGCTCCATCACATCGTATGTTAATCCAGCCCATTCCTGCACAACGATGCTGTTCATTATGACGCCAGTTTTCAGCTGCTGGGACGTGTGATACTATATAACCATAAAGAATTTCCCAAGACTCCCTCGCAACAAAATGATGGAAAATGTCCGGCGTATCCGGACGAATCAGGTCATCATCATGCATGTGAATATACTATATTTCTAACATCTATCTTATATTGTTCATTACCTGTAGCCTTTTATATTTAGTTTCATAAACCTAAAGGTTCCCATTCAGAGTTCATCTAAATACCATCGCTGAATATGATTTAATGACACAAATTTTTCTAAAGAATGGACAAGACATAATGTTTATCAACAAAACATAACTTTTTTTGATACATAATTTACTTTTTTCAAGCTGAAACAATTATAATCACAGAATCACCGTCACTCAGTTTATTAGACCAACGATTAACAGACTGTCCTTGCCCTTGCCCGCTGCGCCACTCGCTGCTCAACATGCCGCTCCGTCATAGTTTCACAAATCCTCCTGCGTCTCATATAGCATTGAAATACTAGATTTTGATGATCAAGGTAACATTTGTTGACAGAAATTATATGATCTATGGCAAACCATTACTCTCTGTCTAATGGACGGACAACTTTAAGCCTTGCTCGCATTGCGCGTTACTAAATGTCACGACCCGAATAGACACCTTACTTCTTATCCGATGCGCCGTTAATAGTTGACAAAAAATGGTGAGTATTACTGTGAAACCCTAATCAGCAAAATCTTCGTTTCTTATATGATCACTGATTCCCTTCATAAATCACATTCTGTTTCTAATATTTCAGATTGGCCCAAGTCACTTGCTTCTGACCATAGTACGCATCCAGGGTTTAGGCTTCAATGGAATCATTTTTCTAGATCCAAAACTTATAACAGCTTGGTAGACCTGGCAACACCTTAATTTAATCAGTCTTGCTAAAACCAAGGCTGAAAGTTTTTTGTATCATACGGAATAGAAAACATTTTACGATACATCAAAAGGCATCCCACGTCTTCCGCAAGTACAAAGGACATCAATAACTCTTTCTGTTCATTATGGGTTTGAGGAAAGACAGCCATATCCTCTTCTATTTAAACACTTTCTCGTCAAAATCATATTCGTGAATTCATTTTGTAATTAATCTTTCATTTGAAATTTTACTTTCGCTCACTCAACCCAGTATAAGACCCTATCTCTAGATTTTTATAAACGCTTGTTTAAATTCCTTTGGCCTTAGAACACACTTCAATTATCATTACGAATGTCCACATGCGTTTATCTCATACATGGCAATAATGCTCTATAACATATGGACTTTCCTCTATACGTTAGGTTTAAACTGTAGCTTTTACAAAGTCGCTGAACCTATAAGAAGTCTTTACAATTTTATCCTTTAACTACCTTCAAATATAGCTGTTTCATCATTCCATTTCTATTGTTTTGGACCTTGCAATGTTATATTTGCCTCCATGTACAACACCTCTGAAATATCGCCATAATTATCTCAAAAGAGGAACAATAGAAGTCAATCCAACGCTCAGACTTACTTTGATTGGTGCTGACATGACACAACCTTCTATGGTTCGCGACTTTTTGCTTGCGAATCTGCTTTCAAACACTGTTCTTACATTTAAAAATAAAATTTTTTTGGTGGTACGACAAATTACAACTTCCGAAAAATGGCTTTGAAAAAAGACAAACATTTCAGTAAACTAATAGCTTTTCGTCTGACACTCTTCAGAGTTTAAAATATCAGAACACTAGATTCGAAAACTCTACAGCTTTTTGTCAATCTATTATGTTTGCTTTTTCAAAGCCATTTTTCAAATAAGATTGTTTTTGCTCCTTTATGTTAATTTGCTATGTCTGCATCGTTACTCCGACTGCATAACTAAGTAAAAGCTCGTATTATGTATGTAATTTTTGGTACTGTTTCGAACACCTTGGCCTCGACTCGGCCCTATTGCTGTTATTACTCTTTGCTGTCGACACCTGTTAACTTTCCCAGCAAACATGTACGAAAGCGATGGTTTGCCTATTCAAGACCATGCTGAAGTTTAACAGGAGGAGACCTAACTCTCCTCCTGAAATCCAAATTTAATCGCTCTCTTATCGCGCTATTATAGTAGATTAGTGAGAATCTACCAATGAAGAACTTGTGTTACAAGGCAGAGTGTTTGCACTAAAGCAATATAACAATAATAGTCTAATCGAAAAACTCGTCTTTTTGTCGTGGCCTCTTTCCACATAGCGCTCATAAAAAATGTTCTTATTGAAAAACGTTTCTGCATATTCGTGACTCATTTATTCTCTGATTCCTCGCTGCAACAAAATATCTGCTTTCTTCTAGGTATGAACTTTTCTTGGCCATCCTGTTGATAGTATGCTTTAATGACACTTTACTATACAAAAGTATAGACCATGTTTGAAATTTACAACTTGTCATGACCTTGAAGCAGTCTAAGCACATATTGAAAAGATAGCACCTTATCTGCATATATACCACAGACATCCCAGTTTGAAATGCTCATTCACATACCACCACCATTTCACATCCATAACCTGCTCATGACTCAGACTGTGCGACTACTACGAGTGGCTACATCTATTTGCGCCGAATATAGTGAGGAAGTACAATCCTTCACTCTCTTCTCTGATCTGCACTTTGTTCATCTAAATCCTTGACGTCATCCAACCAGCTAAACATCGCATAATCAATACTTCTACTCGGCACTATACTCTGATTCTGTGTATCTTCATGTAAAACACCATAGTTGTTCAACAGACCTAAAAAAAACTCTCTCCTTTGCATGACCGTTCGCGAAGACTTTTTACTCGAATGCCAGAACAACCAATTATTTTCCCTCACAGACTGAGCGCGATCCAAGAATTTTCTGCTTCTCTTGACCATCCTCTAGTTCTTTGCCAAGACGCTAAAGTGAACCAACCACTTGCGGAATACACTACCATGACTACCTCGGACCACGCATTAAATATTCTATAACCATACAAATTGACAAAAGCCTTTCAAATTTATGCGGGAAAGAAACTCTTACGCGGTACTCAACATAACCTACTTGACGGTTTTGCGACAATACTACCATTGGACAATGACTTTTCTTTATTCGATAATATATAGATCTGATTATCGACCACTTAAGCAAAGATTGATAAATATTTAAGCTCGACGTAGCTATCGACTATCTCTTCTTTTGCCGGTATACTGCTCGCAGCGTCGCCACCTATGTAATAGTCAATTGTGATCTAACCCTGGTTCGCGACTCCGAGCACACTCCATCAAAACTGCTACTCAATTACAACATGCATATCTAATTTGGTATCCTGTCACGTGCTTATCATGCCTTAAAGTTTAATCCTAATGTGAAAGGCGATAATCACTTCTCATCTTGTATAGGAACGTCAGATTTCCAGGTACATACAACACAATACAAATGCACCTTCGAATATATCCCACAAAACCGGCTCCTTCGTATCAAGATGGGATCCTCGCTTAGGCTTCACTGTACTTGCAAGCCGCGTGCGATACTACGAATTCTTAAAAAAAACCCAGGGCAATGATCATCAATGGACAGCAAGCCTCGGTTGAAGCAAAAGTGTCAGACCTGCTTCGTAATGGTACGCCTTACACGCATAAACTGGGCAAATAATTAGAATCGTCTAACTTAGTGATCCATAGATCACAAAGAGAAGTTAAACGTTATCAATGGACGGTGTGAATATACCATCATGACAATGACGAAGATTACCACACGCCTTACGATGAACAGTTTATGGTGAAGTGAATACCACAACGAAAACTTGAACATAGATTGACTATGCCCCGAGGAACATATGACGATGACACCGAAGATGATGATCTGAATTGACTGCCGATCATGTTTCTCGATTATCGAATTAGTGTATGATTATGGCACACCGATTAAATTGTCGTCACTATGATCTCCGCTTGCGATGAACTAACGGGTTTATATGGTATTATAGCAGTCAGCATCGATGGGCACTCGTCTTGTGTTAAGAGTCATGCTTTCCAAAAGGTGGATGTTTAACCCCTTCTTAACTTTATTTTGTTAATCTTCTAGGACTTTTCCAATTCTTTTTAGGAATATACGGCTCTACATAGCTGTAAACAGAACAATGTGACTCAGATCTTATACTACAAACGAGGTCATTATCAACTGATAAGTAACCTAACCCTTTTATATCCATAGTGAGAATTTTTTTACGACACTTACCGATGACTTTATCGCTTGGTTGAATCACGTGCTGATATATTGATAATTATGCTGATCCACTATGTCCTCAGTGCTATGTTATTCAAGAAATATCGTGTTTAACAGACTAATTACTATTGTCTGAATCTTGGCATGTCTTACATCTCGCAAGGGACATCTGCTTAGGTTCTCAGTGATACGGTCTTTAGCAGTTTCAAGCCTTGTTTCGAAGAAACTCCGCTTCTTACTATTAGAGGTTGGAAACTATGATTCTCATGATGGATAAGATGTAATTCTATACATATCATACTTTTATGCAAGATGGCAGAAAATGATGGATGCGAAATAGAAGGTCTGTGGAAGGAGTCTTTTTGGAATCTAATTATGAGGATGGAATAATGGAAGGAGAAAGACAATCAAGCTGAAAATCAGCTTCTGACAATTTAGCAGGAATGATTGCTCTGAAAGGATTAAGCAGCTATCAAACCAAATTGGTAAATGTAAGATGTATTCTTACCATTCTCTAGAATTTGTCAAGCATAACGATTCAATGAACTGAAATAAATTTTATCTTAGAATTCTGTTGAAAATGTCACCATTTTTTTGAATAAGTGATTCTGGAATTAATAAGCAGAAGAAACTTACACTTATCTCCACTTTTATTTCCAAAACCTATACAATCACATATGGGCTCTGGCCTTCCCCTAAAATAGTTTCTATAGACCTTTTTTCTCGTTATCACTAATAATTCTTCAATCGAATTAAGAAGAGTCTTCAATTAAGTTTATTCGTTTGAAGCCCAATGGTACTCACCCCTTGTAAGTGACAAGCCTCACTTTACTTCCAGCTACAATAACCTACATCTTTCACTTCACAATGTGTCGGTATATTTTTACCTCGCGACTCTCAGTAGCTCCCGCAGCGTCAGGACTTCAGAAAACAACCTAAACGTGCTGTCATTATATTTAACTTTTCGCACCACCACGAATGAACAATGGTTAAAATATAGCCTCATAATCATTTCTCTTAAAGCTAATATTGTCTGTCCAATAATATTGTACTACATCATCCTATACACTTTTTCTTAGTTCGAAAAAGGACGAGCAGTCAGCTTCCTCATGTAAAACCATTTACGCAGATTGCTCTTCTATTAGATATCCCGCGTCACGATTAAAACTGTCGCACTGTGTACATACAACCACACTGATTCCCTGATCTCATGCGTTCTGAACCAAGTGAGGATACTAGCACTACCGATCCAATTGGACCCAAGATTCGAATCGTTTCATTACAGTAACTAGCGGCCACGTCATATTAAGAACGTATATGCTGATTCCCACGTGCTCCGCTCACCACCTTCATTTGCCGCACTACCTAAGCAAGTTTCCACTGCTGCACGATCTTTAGATACGAACTATTAACTCTATCTCAATAGATTTATTGATCAGTTTGTAATAATTGTTTGATTCTCAGTATATAAGTAGTAATCTATCAGCAAGCAAGCAAGCCGCTCCACCTGGTTTGTTACAGGTTCATAGACTACGCATCCTATACTGTACCGTCCTCACTACCTATACTCCGGACCACACTATTATCTGTTCTTGGTCCTGCTCGGATGCTGCTCTACTGTCAACTGGTTACCCGCCCACAAATTACGTCACTATTATCTACTACCATAACACAACATGTCTAATAATATGGCCAAAACAAGATGTGACTACTTGGCAGCTCTAACACTTTAACCTGCTTCCATAGACAACCCATGCACCACACGATATTACAGATCGATCGATGATGTTACTCTACATCTATATATATCGCAAATACATCACCCCTACACACAGCAAAATGAAAGATTTTGAGATTGACGACCCAGATGTGTGAAAATGTGAATAAGAACATACCGAATTTCGAACTAATGCTATTGAACGGCCTTAGTCACTAATCATAGCGCCCTACTTCCAACTCATCGCTACACCGACTAGCACCATCAGATCCTATACCGGCTGACTCATGATTATGACATAACTACCGTGCATCGCGCTACTAAAGTATCAGCCTTCATTATACTATCCACATCATCCTGCTTTCGATGCAACTAATTTTTAGCTTGTCTTACTGCTCTACTGATCTGACGATATATAACCACCTCTAATAGTATCACGATTGAGATCTCAATGCTCTCCACCACCTAATCATCACTATAACTGGCGAACAGCAGTCCGAATGACGCCCAGACAACATGTAGTAATGCTACCTACGATGCTATAGCCGTTACATGGGACTTAATTTATACTCTGATCGCCATCGTACACCAGCTCCTTCGCACTACATGAAACGTCTAATCAGCCCTCTCTACCCCAAGCACTTTCACACTTACAGCAGGAAACAACATAAAACATTCAGCGCATCTGAACAACACCATCATGTTAAAGATACGAGTCACACGTCTGATCACTTCTTATCACTCCCTTGGGCTACTCTGTTATGGGTAACGTCACTGTCCTGTCCGAAACATCGCGGCAATCATCATTAATTAGTTGCATAACAAGCTTGTAAGTCACGGCTACACACATATACAAAAGCTTTGTCCTACGATTACATCCTCATGCATTAGTAATTAGTCTTCGATCAGGTTCTTTCAGCTCTACTCACGCACACATACCATAACTACCTACCAAACCTACCATCTTACTCTAATATCAGCCATATGAATAGTACGCCTCATTATCTGAGAATCCAGCTAGACTGAGAGAGTGATCTTACGCTCTGATACATATATACTCGACCACCTCTGTATCATCACTCCGAGTACTGCAATCATGTGTGTCCTGAGTAGGCAGAACTTAGTGCGAGAGGATTGATGAGCCCAAGCGTAACACAGACTCTACAAGACATACAAATAACAAGTAACAGATGCGAGATCTCACGAGTGCGCGCAACATATATCTCTAAAAACTGTTTCGTCTGACGACAAGTCGCATTGAAAACATTGACTCTAGTGACTAATAATAATCGAACATGATCTGCACACCAGAGCACCTCTAACTATCCGTCCAACATAATACAGAGCATTCTATTAAAATCTAGTGGTAGGAGAATAACACAACAGCTGTTTCCTCAATTGAAGAAATAAACATCGAACAACTGAAAACCATGGCTACATCAAAAATTTCGGTTCGTGCACATCTACTTACTGACTCATACTGAAATGGATTGCATATTTTTGTCATGACTGTATTTTTTTCTCACCCTCCATATTTCAAGCAACATAATACACTGCATCTCTCACGATGCTGCAACCTCCCTCTCTCAACATATTCAGACACATCGACTCGCTATCAGACGTCTCGATCAGCTCCGATATAGTGATGAAAATCCAACGAGAATCATGATCGCACTATATCATCCCAAAAACTCTACAAAAGTTGACATCAAGACTCACCAACCATTAACTACAGAACGCGCAACCTCATCAGTGAGTCGAGCCACAGCTTACAGTACCAAATCAATGCCCGCACACTCATACTCTCAATTTTTGCTACAGCTGCCTGATTCGAGTCATCTGCACGGGATCGAAGCTATCTATATATGTCGTGTGCAGATCGTAAGATCTCGTAGGCTCGAGCTAGTAGTACCAGCCGTATAATCGCATTCTCCCTGAGCCTAACTAGATTTATTAAATCTCTGTTTTTGACAAGTTTCTCATCATTGTCAATATCAGTGTCACTGTCAATTTCTTCATCACTTAGCTTCATCTACTAATGCTCCATTCATATTCCACTCACCACCTACTCTTGCATGACACTCGACCTATATATGTCACCTTCGTTCACACTGCAAAACGCCATTATCTGTACAATCTCATCTGTACCTGTAGCTCCCCCCGTCTCGATCCACACTCAGTGCCTCCACGCCCTCTCTCGTCACACAATGGCCACTACTAGCAATCTTGCCCTCCTCTCTGACCCATGACACTACGAGAATAATAATCCGCCGACACTACACACACCTCGATCACCGACCCACGTCACATCGCGGCACAGCTCTTACTATGCTGCTACTTCTGTGATCACCTGAGCTTTAACAAGCATTAAGATTTTATTTTATCACACCTGTCTTCTTCAGACACCGACTTACCTAAATCCCCACCTATAGCCACTACAGCATATAATCTTTTCTAGTCCTAGGTTACCAACATCAGACAAGCATATAAGCAGCCATCTATATTGGCTATAAAGACTCGCACCTACGACCCGTTTCATCACAATCTCCCGCAGAGCTCCACCTACTGTCCTCATACTCCCATCATCCAGGTCAAAACACCAGGCAGTATCTATGCACTAAACTGCACTCTACAGTCGTCATCATAAACCTTACCCTACATACTGAAAGAAGCTCGTGACACATCACTAGTCTAGCCCTCGCTCTAAACGCATATGCCGGCATTCTGACGCACCTTAGTTACGACAGAACACTTCTCTCAGCGAAATTCTACTGCTACCGCGACGTCTCTAGCGAAGAAAATATACGCCTCTGACCATTATCTCGTCTCATCCGAACTGCATACTCATATTATCACTGATACTACGAGCGTGACAGTACCACTCTTTCATCATCTAGTCACTCTCTTCATCGCGTGAGCACTCGACTCTCCTTACATACGCCTCGTCGTACATTTCCACGCTGATATACACATTCTAAACAAACTACCTATCGTCAATAATGAGCACTGCCTTATGTACGATGCTCACTCTAACAAGATATCGTATCATCTTGCATG
>NW_027020180.1:0-10263 GCF_013076305.1 Rhopilema esculentum | reverse complement strand
TAACAGCTTTAAGAGACGTAGCTAGAAAGTTTAAGATAGAGTTATGACGCCAGGTGTATCGGCCTTGTTCCAAGTATGTTTTGCAGCCAGCAACAACGTGAAGGAGGGTTTCTGGCAGAAAACAGAAAGAACAATCAGAAGTCTGGCTCAAGTTCCACTTTTTCAAGTTTTTCTGTGTAGCAAGGGTATTGTTCAGGTACCTTATGGTGAAATTGAAAATATTCTGAGGCATGCTACTTTGCACCTTGGACCAAAGTTTGTTTATTTGTGGAAGATCCTGGTTAAAAAGATGTGACAATAAAGATCCTTGGGATGTTAGAATGTTTTGCAGACGATCTTTATGTTCTTGCTGGACAGCCTTTAATGCTTCTTTCGTGTTCCTATATATATCATATTGTATATTTGTGCTACTGCTGGTATTTTTCCATAGAGAGCGAATGTTATCGTTTGGTGAAGATTTCAATGCGTTGCGTAAAATAGTTTGACACTGTAGGAATTTGGCGGATGGTAAAGTTAGGCTGAGTCCAAACTGGTTTTTAGAAAGAATAATGCTAATAATAATAATAATAATAATAATAATAATAATAATAATAATAATAATGGAAACATTTCATTTTCAATTCAACTTAAACTACAATTACAAATCTCACTATTACAAGGTAATTTGCAATTGGCTAGCCTGGTTTTACAAGAAAAAACTATAACAATCGTAAGGTAAAGCCTGGTTTCCATATAGCCGTAAGGCTGCCTGCGTCTGCCTGCGACTGCTTTCTGCCATCTTCCATCTTCCACCCTTACAGTAGCGCCGGCAAATGGAAACGTTCTGTTTTCAATTGCCTGCGGTATCGGTAACTATGCCGGTAACTAGGTAAAGTTTGAGCGGGAAAAACTGGCGGGCAAAATTCAACAACAAAGCCCTGTTTCAATTGGTTCTTGCACATCACATGATCCGTTTGAACAAAAGAATGCCGCAGGCAGCCGCAGGCAAGGTGTTTCCATTTGTAATTTGTCTGCCGGCGGTACCGGGAGGCTGCCGTAAGAGCCGGGAAAAGTTGAACTCGTTCAACTTTCTCCCGGCTCTCCCGGCAGTCTTACGGCACTTCAAACAGCTGCCTGCGGTACCGTTAGAAAGCGTTTCCATAAAGAATTATCTGCCGGCGATACCGTAGGGATGGAAGATGGAAGATGGCAGAAAGCAGTCGCAGGCAGCCGCAGGCAGCCTTACGGCTATATGGAAACCAGGCTTAAAAGGAAAAACTGAGAAAAATAAAACAACCAAAATTAAAACGGATGTAATTCCGGATTTGTCCATGGTTTATTTTTGCAACAAAATATGTAGTACGTAGTACGAATGGCAATGTTGGAAAGTTTAGAGATGAGATACCGTTTTTGTTGTTGATCGATGGAGAGAGAGTCACACATTTTGAAGAAAGAGATGCAGGAATTGCCAAAGATGCCAAGAGAGCTCATAGAAAGATTCACAAAAGAGACACATTTGAACTTTCGCTGTAAGTCAGATAGGAGCGGAGCATACTTGCTGTGTTTTCTTGTTGCATTTGTGTCAAGATTGGATTCAAAACCAACAGTAAGCTCTAAGATGTATAGGTAATTGTTGTTAGTCTTCAAGAGAAGATCTGGACGAAGGTTTTCTCCAGTTATGATTGATGGTGAAAGATAGCCAGGTATATCAGCGTAGATGGTAGATTCATTAACAGCTTTAAGAGACGTAGCTAGAAAGTTTAAGATAGAGTTATGACGCCAGGTGTATCGGCCTTGTTCCAAGTATGTTTTGCAGCCAGCAACAACGTGAAGGAGGTTTTCTGGCAGAAAACAGAAAGAACAATCAGAAGTCTGGCTCAAGTTCCACTTTTTCAAGTTTTTCTGTGTAGCAAGGGTATTGTTCAGGTACCTTATGGTGAAATTGAAAATATTCTGAGGCATGCTACTTTGCACCTTGGACCAAAGTTTGTTTATTTGTGGAAGATCCTGGTTAAAAAGATGTGACAATAAAGATCCTTGGGAAGTTAGAATGTTTTGCAGACGATCTTTATGTTCTTGCTGGACAGCCTTTAATACTTCTTTCGTGTTCCTATATATATCATATTGTATATTTGTGCTACTGCTGGTAAATTTCCATAAAGAGCGAATGTTATCGTTTGGTAAAGATTTCAATGCGTTGCGTAAAATAGTTTGACACTGTAGGAATTTGGCGGATGGTAAAGTTAGGCTGAGTCCAAACTGGTTTTTAGAAAGAATAATGCTACTCAAGGTAGCACTTATCGGGAGGTCGAGCCACAGGCGGATGTATTTGGATACAAGGTTGTCAAGATTCTCGACAACCCACGTCTTTGAAAGATCTGCTACAGTAAGGTTCCAGGAGATTTTATAAAGAACAAAGTTGTGATAAAGAAGCAACTTATTTTTTGCATGTGGATTTTTTGAGGGACATCTTAGAGCTTATTTTTTGAGGCTGGGAATCAATTTGTTTGAGCATTTTGGACAGTGATGATAAAAGATCAGATTTATGTTCTTGGTTTGTCATTTCAAAGTCAAAATGACGACTGAGGTACTTAAAAGAATTTCCATTCGAGACAGGTGGGATAGATTCGTTGTTTATGAAAAGCTTAGGTTGATACTGAAGAGAACGTGTGGAAAATTTCTTTATTCCAAAAGTGATGCATTTATCGACACGTATGATCATGTTAGCCCATTGGCACCAGCGAGTGAAACAATTTAGTAGAAGTTGGTTTTCTTTCTCATTGCTGGTGATAACAGCAGCATCGTCTGCGAATTGAAACCAATGGACTGGTTGAAACATACGGTCGTTCTGATCATGTGGGGAGAAACCTAACTGTTTGTAGTTTGTATTTTTTCAGCTTTTTTATGTACTGTATGAAACGTGTTGAAGCATAGTTAATAATAGTAGAGGACTGAAGGCAGTTTCGCCTTGAAGAACACCGCGACGGAACTGGAATAGCAGGAAGTATTATGTGGCTTTGTGATGATAGAAGGTTTTTTTAAAATCGGTCGGTTAAAGGCTATGAGAATTACACGAATGTTTGTATGTTCTGTTCCCAATGAATATGAATGGGTAAGGATTAGTCAGTGGGTATCAATTATGATGTTACTTCTTCTTCCAAATGCATGTTTACGATCGAGAAGAGTGACAAGCTGTGAATACGTTGCCTTGATACGAGCTATTGTTTATCATGAGCGATCATTCGAGCCAGTTAGCTGTGATGTTAAAGATAGAGACACTATCATAGAATCGCGCAGTACCTGAAATAGAATCGTATAGTTAAACAGAGACATGTGTAGCTGAGCTCGCTGTCCAGGTAAGGGTAAGGAAAATGGGAATAATTATCAGAAATGCTTTAACATAAATGAAGAACGAAAGATTAAAAACTTTAAAAAAAAGAGAATATATAAGCAATTAGAAAATAAGTAGACCTCTAGTAACAACGCTACGGTAATTGTTCTAGAAACAGTAGCGCTATAGTAGAGAGTTTTATAGTTTTCAAGCAACCCTCTTTGAATGGCATCAAAAACGAGGTCTTAGTCCGTAGCATCAATGAAGTTCTTGCCTGGATCGTCCCAGAATGCTTGCTTACCCTCGCCATCCTATTCCTCTGTTGTGACTACTACAGTAGAGACGAAGTGGCATCTATGCCTTTCAATAATTTATATCTACCCACACTTCTCATTCCTAGGATCAATGACTAAATCACTCCAGCAGTTGGTGCGCTCACAAGGTAGATATATAAAATATTATTTATCCATAACGGCATTTATTAAACAGATACGTTTTAGATAGCTATTATAGAAATCAAGTAAAACCATGTCTCGTGTGAAAAATAGTTTGGGAAGCATGACCCACATAACCGAGTGGCTAATATGAATACAAACAAATAATACTTGATAGGAAAAATCCTGACTTCTATATTAAGGTTCATCATATACTGGGTAACCTATCGGAGTATAATGTTGTGTTCGAACGCGTAGGTGAACAAGTAAATTCTGATTACATAATCAAATAGCCGCCGAATATTATATTCTTAAGGATTGAAGGAGAAAATCTCAGAATTCATGAATGTATGATTATCTTTGCCCCCCTAATACTGTGATTAAATTCATATAGAGAGCACCGGGGGGGAGGTGCTATATTAACCCTCCGCTACCACAAGCGTATACTTATAAAAATGCAATACTTGTTAAGCTGTCGGGCTATTTCGGTCAGGCACTTTCTCTTAATATTGCCTAAAGAAGAGGGAATATCCATATTAGTACCAAACTCGACACATTTGTCGCATAAGGAATATAGGTGAAGATTATCAAATTTATAGGCCCAATCTCTATTATTTGCCTTATTTTAACTAAAATTGTGCATGAATGGACAAAAAATGATGTCACAGACGTAACAAACAAGACTATTTATAGTCTTTAAAGTGAAAAAGGAATAACAAATTATTTTTGAAAGCCACTGCGACCACGCCACATCCTCTCGCTCGCTCATCTTTCAAAAGGTCAGATCAACTATCTCTCGGCAATTCTATTGATGTATGGTCGACAAGAACGATTGGTAACAAAAGCGAGTTCGAGCAAGTTTTGGTATTAGGAGAAAAACAAGCAGAGTTATTTACTGTTGATGCGTGTCTATTCCTCCCTAAATAGGATTTTGCTCTACAATTTGAAATGGAGTTTTAGGACACTGTTGGATTCCAGCATTACAATTACTAGATTAAGACAAGTGCAAGTATTATTATCTGACGGTAATCAGAGAGAAGATTGTTGTGCATCTAGTAGTTTTAACTGACTGGTATTCAGAAAAGATCCATAAAGCTAAGGACAGACTGCAAGTATGTAAACGATTTAGTCCGTTGTCCCCGTAAGAGCCCCGTGGAAAACGTATTTTAATTCATAAGATAGGGATAGCGAGAAATCTTCAGAAGATCCCGTCGCAACATGATAATTATGCTGTTGTTTTCCTCTATGCGCACAGATCAGTTGCTCTCAGTTCCTTTCTTTGTGCAATTTTTTCTGTGTATTTATTGACATTTTGTTAGTGATCTATAGGATATTATTGTCTCGATTTTTTCTCTGCTCCAAGTAGTGAATTGAATACTTCTCATTCTTTAATTTGCAAGATTGATTCTCTAAGTACTCTTTTTCTTTCCTGATAAATGCGAACCAAGACCGATAAACTCCGAGCATAAATAAGTATACAATTCATAGAGAACAATTATCCACATAAAAACGATTTCTCAGATTGCTTAATTCAATGTCGATCTGACATAATCAACTTCTAAACGACTGTAATGGTGCTAATTTTGGATTTTTTGTCATTCACAAACATTCTCTATAGAGGACAGGTAGTAACAATGGTGGCAGTATACAAAATGTTGAAAATTGCTATAAAAATAATAATAGAACGCTAATTATAGTAAGTAGATATGGAGAACTAAAGTATTCTTTGGTGTTCCTCTATTGTTGAATAGGAAATCTACTAATGTTGGACACATCTTCGTTCTTATCATTCTAGACCCAATTGTGAAATACGAAAAAAGAATCAAACACAGCACTTGGAATCCTAAGTAAAATGGTAAAAGAGCGATTTCTTGTTCCAGAGTCCGCTATAAAAATATTGACTTGACAATAATAATATTAGTATTGCTCACTTGTATTACCAAATCATTTCAACGTTTATAGGAGTGACTCTTTAAACTGGGGTATGTCGCCCGTCCAAAACTGTCCTTACATTAAATGCCTAACACTTCAAAACATCTCATTAGAAGACGTGGTTACAATCTAATCAGTGTGGGCTCTGATTTAATAGTATGATTTAGAGCGATAATGTATTCGCCCGCATACACTGATATCTACCACGTATCTTCCTTAAAAAGCCAGATAGATAGCTCATCAGATTTACAAACAAAAGATTCGCTACAGTCGGTACAAGCCGCGATATATTATTAATTAAAGACCACGTTTCCAGAACAGAATCTATGTAATAATCCTTTTCATTAGAAAATGTTTTGCTGTAGAATGTTTTGGTAACTCCATTCTTCCACCAAGCACATAATCCATAACATCTAGGTCATTCAAAACAAACTTTTGCTACAGCCTTTGGAGAACCAAAATTTTATGATTTTCAATATTCTATTTACCACCAATCCGTACCGATTTGACATCTTTCGTTGATTGAACTAGACGGGCTTTTTTCCCCATTTTCTTATTCAATAAATGGTAATGCTCCTTCCGACTCTACATATTAACTTTTAAAATTTATGTGACACATCCCGGACGGCACTCAAGAGAAAAACAAGACAATCTTCGTTAATCAAATGGTTTTACAAAAAGCCACTCGCCATCGCCCTTATTTTCCCACCGCCAAGTATATTTTTTGGTCAGTGTCGCCCCTCTTCTAATATCCACCTAGCGCCTGAAATCCTCTTTCCCCTCTACAATTAACAATACTCAGATTAGCAATGAAAACGAGTTAACAAACACTTAGTACGAAATACGACAGCAACACATCAAACTTCTTTCTAATATATGCTAAAAACTTGTATTATGATCAAAGTACACGTAAAAAAAAACTGTATATATGTATTGTTTTACATTAATAAGAATGATGTATTGAATGATAATCTATTTATTTACTGGGTTGACATCACGGTAAAATATAGACATAATAAGAAGTAGGGTCCACAAGTATTGACTCTGAAAAGTCCCGCTTTGATGGGTTATTTGTTTAAGTATTCTTCCCATGTGTCACTATGTGCCCAGAGCCTTATTATTACTTAAATATAGATTAACAATAATATTGTATTGAATACTTTTAATACCTATAGCGGAGGTAGATTGTATTCGTGAAGTATAGTGGAATATGTTATGCGCTTGAATAAAAATTTCGTGTTTGTTTGACCTAGGTCACGTCATAAAAAGTGTCATATCAATAGGCATTACGAATAAATACACTTAAAGTCTTGCCTAAATAGAATATTGACAAATCTAAGCTTACCTCTATAGCCTAACTTTGAACTAGATCTATATGTAGATTGTAGACCTGGTCTTGCTTCCTCCTGTTTCCCAAATGCTCTTGTGTAGGGTATAATATTGGTTTCATGAGAGCTTCAAGCTCTATTGGCTATAATAACGTCATTCATCACATTCCACATTAATATGTATTCAATGAGGTATTGACAAGCTTAGCTCCAACTTATTTTTTTTTCTCTGGGCAGTGGTGTATAGATATGAGACCTGTTAGGTTCAATAAAAGCTTATTACCTGATCTTCGTCTTATTGGTTTTGGAGACAGTGCTATAATCACACATTATAACCAGCATTGCTTCGGCTGCATCGTTACCCTGCGCTCGCATTCAACATTCCCTACATCAATCAATAAAATGTCAACTTTATAATTTTCGGGGCGTTCTAATACGCAATCCAGTCGTAGTTTTTGTTTCGCAAACATCGCAGCACGTAATCACAGAAAGGTATTTTAATGAAGTGTGGTAATAGTAGATTCAGCCGTGACGGGCTATTTGTCAGATACGTGACATATGAACTGTGCAATTGAATGTTTTGCCATTCCAATCGAGTGCCCCTCCATACATCATGCATAGTAAGTAATTACAAGACTATCATGGACTTCTAGGTTGTGATTTTTGTAGCTCAAAAATATTTCAGCATGATGATATTTGGGATGGTTACCATTTCTGTCAGCTATGGATAGAACCACAAGGGAATGTGAGCGCTGAAAAGAGGTTAAAAAAGATGAGAATCTTGATAAAGCGCATCTCTGGACTGCTCGTCCAAATGTTATTTCGTTTTAAGGAGCGCATCAACACGGTGAGAGCATATGCTCACATAGTATGTTAGAACATCAAGGTAATCACAGCAGTGGAAGGTTAGAAGATCAACTGGTCTTGTTTTTCTTTGGGCGGTGGGTCCTAGATCATGTCCTGAATGGAACTTTGAATGATCCATCGTAGTTACGTTCTGCGTAAAACAAAAGAGTCTAGCAAGCCAATAGCCTTCTCATAGATCAAAAGATTTATTATCTTGGGTAGAGCAGTTACAGACTGTGGTAAACATATAGAATTCGTCAAGAGTGATATGAGGAATGGACTATTGATTGATCGAAACCGCTTCAGACACTCAGATATAAAAGTTTATGGACCTACCTCATCAAATGCTATTGTGCAGAGGGCTAAAGTAAAAGAATAGTTTACGGAGAGGAAAGATCATTTTTGCTGATGGCAGGGCTCATTGTTTGGCAAATTTTTGATGAGCAGCAGAAGTGCTTCCTTGAGATGGAAGATCACTCTACCGGGTCGAGAAAATGAGAGATAAGCAGACAGAACTCCAGATTTGATGTAAATATAGGTAGAATGAAATATAGCCCGATGGCATACAAGAAATGGATGCTTTGATTTAGGGGCAACGAGATCTCAGTGGCGTGCTTAATGAAGCTATTTGAGCACAACCTTAGAATTCTGAATTGGATCGTCAAGTGGTTGGGTTTTTTCAGTGGCACACAGTCGCCATGTGAATTTGTAGACCCAAAACTTATGGCATTCAGGCTGCTATGGGGCAACAAAAGGGCTCCAGCACCACAATCGAATTAGCCATGATTCGTTGGTCTTAATCGTCCAAGGTATTCGATATCACAGAGCTGCAGCCATATAAAAATGACCATGATAAGTGATTTAGATATGCTAACGAAATAGATAAAGGTTTATTTTACCAGCATCTATTGAACTTCGCAATTTAGCATATGTTGAGGAACTGAATTTGGTTAAAGACCATTTGTTAAATTTCCTAGAAAGTTAGAGATCAATCTGGCTACTTTGTTCTTATAGGAATCTTTGGGCAGTTTATGAATGAGGTAATGAAGCAGTAGCATGAATAATGTTCAAACTATGAGAAAGTATTCAACTTTGAAAATAATCAAGAATAATTATTCGTTCTCTTTGTCCTGTGGGGTCGAAAGTATTGTAATGCTTTTGAATCTTAAATTTATATCTATAGGGAATGAGACACTGATAGTTACTGTTTTGTTTCCTGTCTTAGAGAATGGATGCCTTTCTGCAATGAGAAAAATAAGGTCCAATAATGTTGTTAATTACTGCCTTTTGGTTATATACATAATGTATTTTGACTTAATCAGTTTGGAAGTGATTACACATTAACTGATAAATCAGTGACACTCGGACATACTAGACGCTGGTTCTCAGTTTAAAAAGAGTGTGTATTGATTAAGTTCCCTTAGAAGCAAATTGGTGCCCTTTTAAGACATGAACAGCTTCGCCGAGATAAGGACTTTTGAAGATAGTTATTCCTTCGAGGTGTGAGAAATGAATAAAGTAGTCCCGTTTCTGTTATCTCAATTGCGGTTTTCGCTAGTCATAGTGTGTATGATCAAGCAGAGATTATTCACATCATACGGTTGTTCCTATGTTAAGATGGGGAAGAAATTGCATACTATGACATTGTATAACCTTGGCTGGTCGGATGCGGATTATTGTGTATCGCGCATAGGAGGCACCTGTGATTATGGCGCATGATGCTGCAAAGCATACATTCTAGCAGTTTTATCAACCTAGGGATTAGGCGGGCTTCTATACTAGACAGCTTTTTTCCCTTTGCATAAATAAAAAGTTCGGGCGAAAATTCTCTTGGGGGAATGGTTACTGGTGAGGAGTCTCGAGTTAGACGCTCTATATAGTTCGCAGTCTGGCACAGGCGGACACTGGGCACCACTTTCGACTTCGATTAATTTGGGGTCTTCTTCTCGTCATTAATAGGTATTGGAAGATGAGTATAGAATCTGGCATATCGCGCTGCAGAGTTATGGAATGCCTAAAGATGAATACTTCGCATAAGCAAGATTTGAAATATAAGTGAAGCAAAATTAAATGTTGTGAACGCTGTTCCTAACTGCTTCGTTTTTATGGACTGATCAGCCTAACAAATTTCTGGCTTTTTGGAAGGCGTTTCGTGAAAATGACATCCTAGGCACTGAAGAGGCCCTTGCCTCGGAACGTTACCAGACAGGATGAAGAGCTCTATTGACCATAACAACATTTGGTAATCGTATAAGAGCATGTAACTCTATCTCCGGCTTTCTTTTTCTTCACTGTGCTACTGTCTTTTGGGCCTAAAGTATTGATGTGTGCTAACTTTTGCTGAATCTTTAAAATAAGTGCAGTTAAATGCAAACGTTAGAATTAATGAGTATCTTTACAAAGATGTCCTAAT
>NW_027020179.1:0-10276 GCF_013076305.1 Rhopilema esculentum | reverse complement strand
TCGTAGTTTTGTCCTTAAAGGAAAATGGATTTGCTATATTGCTCGCTTAACAAGAACAATTTCAAATGATTTTATGCTTAATTTGATGAAATTATACTAAAAACCAGTCGCTAAAGGGGTGGCTAAGCTCTCGGGGCGAACGTTTTTTCTGAAATTCTACAAAGCATTATGACCATCGATTTCCTTAGAACGTGCTTTCATTAACCATGGAATAACATCTTCATTATTTTTTTGTTCTTCATCTAGACCAAAGACCGTTTCAAGCAATAATTATGACGCAGACGTGATTCTTGGACCTTCGAAAGGAAATTTATGGCATTTATGCTGGCGTTAAATCGAACAAAGAAACAAGAAAAAACCATGACTGTGGAGAAAATTACTAAATCTGTGAAGATTAGCAGTTGTCCATGAATTGTATTTTGTTAATTTGTTGTTTGAGTAAGAATCCTTTCTGATGCACGAAACTTTTGCTGTTTTCTATCTTTCAATTTCTTAAGTGCTTTGTTGCTGTAGTGTTTTAAAAGCTAATTGTGACGAAGATATGATACCAGGCCCTCAAATGAAATAACTGTGTAATTATTTTAATTCTTTGGAGTTTAGATCAGAAATCGTTAAAATTTTTTATGAATCAACATACTTTTTTAGGAATTTTTATTCTTAAGAAATTTTCAGATGATGTTTGTCTAAACGAGCACCATGGACCAATTACGGCTAACAGGAATATTGTGTTGGAAAATTTTAATATTTGATTCAGAATAAACAGGGAGCTTTGAGGGTGGCCCGCAATTATGTCTTAAAACAGCATCACAAGTGAACAAAGATTGAACGAAGTGCTTTAAAATGAACATTACAGCTCTAAGAATGACCTTAGAAAATATTTAAAAAAAGCCCCTTTAAGTCGACAAGGGCTAAGAGTGTACGACTAGAAAATTTTAAAATTTTTTGGAGAACTTTAAAATTTGATTCTGACTAAATAGGAGAACTTTTAGGAATAACCCATGAAATTGTGTCAACGAGGATTAATAATTGGTGGGGGCAGGCAGAAGCATGTTGTTGTCAAGCTTTAAAGTAGAATTCAGAATAATAAGCAGAGCTTTTAGATAAGCCTGCAAAGTATTTCAACGATTCATCAAGAGATAAAAAAAGATGGACACTTAAAAACATTGCAATTAGAATAAACAGGAGAAATGAAGAGGGTAACACGTGAAAATATTTAAACGAGGACCACGAATAGACCGGGGCTTGCAAAATGTTTTTAAACAACTTTCAACCCTGCCTCTACATGACAAATGTAATGTATCAAATTGAAAGTATGCACATTTCGATTAACAGAAGACTAGCTCCCCTACGAAGCCCGCTACGCGGGCTTGCCAGTGGCCCTACGGTTGAATATTAAGATTAGCCTTGGAAAGACAAGAGTGGCCCTACAGTTGAATATTGAGATTAGCCTTGGAAAGACAAGAGTGCCATAAACCTCGATTCCAAAATGAGAAGAGGTCACGTGATAAAAAAATTGCTTGCACTCCTGTGCGAATTAAATTCACACTTTTGTGACTATCGCTAGGAAGGGGGGAGCCTCAACCCCATCTTTCTTTTAAGGCTCCCCCCTTCCTAGCGATAGTCACAAAAGTGTGAATTTAATTCGCAATGGAGTGCAAGCAATTTTTTTATCACGTGACCTCTTCTCATTTTGGAATCGAGGTTTATGGCACTCTTGTCTTTCCAAGGCTAATCTCAATATTCAACTGTAGGGCCACTCTTGTCTTTCCAAGGCTAATCTTAATATTCAACCGTAGGGCCACTGGCAAGCCCGCGTAGCGGGCTTCGTAGGGGAGCTAGTTCTACTATAATAAAGTAAATGGATTTTGCGATATTGCATCAATTCTCGGCTGCTCAATGAGTGCAGCTTTTCTGGTGTGTAAAAAGTTTTTCCGTACAAGAACAGAAAAAAATTTACCAAGGGTTTGCAGACCAAAGAAGTTTACGACGCCTAGGGACGACAGGTCTTTACTGAGGGAACTGCGAAGTAATAGGTTTGAATCCTTACTAGATATTATGTTGTCGTGTAAAAGGAAGCTAATTTTTGGAACATAAGCAAAAACATGGCTATAGAAGTCATGAAAAATACAAATTTTCCAGCGTTATAAGAAGAAAATGCTCTCTCAAAGCAAAAATTACTCATCGACGATGAGTACAATGGCTTCTCCTTTAATGTTATGCAATTTTAAAAGTAGCTTGAATAAATGCAATAATTTAATAAATTTGTAGCATTTTCGTCGATGAAGTAAACTTTTTTTGAAGCTTAAAAGTTTGATTTTATAATTTCTTTAATAATTTTTTTTGTTATGCAAAGGTGAAAATTAAAAAGTTGTATTTGTTTGGACAGCTCTAAAATTTTTGGAAGGTCATGTGACTTTGCCGTTGTTAGGCCATTCAGCCCTTCTGCATATTATGCTGTTAAAATCAGGAAAATCGAAAGAATCCTGTGTTTTCTTGGTTATTCTTCATAAGTTGAAGCATTTTGTTAACTTTTTATTTCATTTTGGGGAAACTTGGGCCTAGATTATTTGTAGAAAGACTGCCTAAATCTGAAAAAGTTTCCGTTGCAAAACCAAATCCAACGCAACGCCATAATTCGTTTATCGAATTCGTCCCAATACTTTTTGAACGTAAGTGTATTTATGCCATACTTTTGAGATTCATAACGTTGCTGATCGTCCTTGTTTCACTTCGATCATGTTTCGTTGCACTTTGCTTACGTTCCTGTCTATTTTCGTGGTTTGTGCAACTTGTGGCAAAGATTTTGTATCGTTAGGCCGCCATACTTGGCGCTGTAGGAAACGTGTCGACAACAATGGTATTGGCCCCAACGGAGCAATTAACATGCCTTTGATCGACAATGGAATTGAACCTCCCGCTAACAGTCAAGTGAAATGCTGTTGTGGCAAGATTTGCAAAGGAATCAAAGGATTGAAATTACATCAACGCAGTTGCAGGGTCATTACCGGTTTTGACAAAGAAGAGTTGTTTGAAAAGGTCGCCGATAATTTGCCAGACACAAATACGGGTCAGGATACGTTACCTGAGGAAATAATTGATTTAAAACCCGGTGTACGTCTCCCAAAAACAGATGAGCAGTGGAAACTTGCGAATCAGTTCTTCCATTCAATTTTATCGAATTTCACTCTCCGTCAGGATTCGATTGGTGAAGCCATCATCCACATGAATGAAGTCATCTTTAATTATTGTAAAGACACATATGGGTTTCAAGAGAACAATTCAAACACAGGACTCGTCGACAGAGGCGGACTGGCTAATTTTTTCGGCCCGGGCACATTTTGATCAAACCGGCCCATAATAATAGCAAATAAAAAATTCCTCGGAAAATGCTAGTAAATATTAGTCTGTACGGAAAAACAAGTTTTTGAATTCAGTAATTTTGTGCATGGATGAATGGTTAACAGAACATGGTTAACAGAACATGGTTAACAGAACATGGTTAACAGAACATGGTTAACAGAACATGGTTAACAGAACATGGTTAACAGAACATGGTTAACAGAACATGGTTAAAAGAACATGGTTAACAGAACATGGTTAACAGAACATGGTTAACAGAACATGGTTAACAGAACATGGTTAACAGAACATGGTTAACAGAACATGGTTAGCAGAACATGGTTAACAGAACATGGTTAACAGAACATGATTAACAGAACATGGTTAACAGAACATGGTTAACAGAACATGGTTAACAGAACATGGTTAACAGAACATGGTTAACAGAACATGGTTAACAGAACATGGTTAACAGAACATGGTTAACAGAACATGGTTACCAGAACATGGTTAACAGAACATGGTTAACAGAACATGGTTAACAGAACATGGTTAACAGAACATGGTTAACAGAACATGGTTAACAGAACATGGTTAACAGAACATGGTTAACAGAACATGGTTAGCAGAACATGGTTAACAGAACATGGTTAACAGAACATGGTTACCAGAACATGGTTAACAGAACATGGCTAGCAGAACATGGTTAATGACTTTGAAAAAAGCAAACATTTTACGACATACTAATAGCTTTTTTGTCTGACACTCCTCAGAGCATAAAACGTCAGAATCAGGGTCCGATAGAACACGATGAAAAATATATACCCAGTTGTGGATCGAAATAGGCTGTTCTCTTTCTTATGTTGGTTGGAAGACGAGGGGCAGTTTTGTTTCCATCAACATATGTTGTATGTTTTATCCATCAACTGGATAATACAGCATGACAATAATGAATTCACAATTTTGATGGTTTTAAGTACTCGCGTGTATATTTATTCTTTCTCACAAAGTCTCTGAAAATTCAAGGCAAACAGATCAACACGTGGGTATACTTTTTTCTCCTCGCATTCACTTTTTAAACCAATTTATTTTTTTGCACTCTTATTGACCGGCCCTTAAACTGACCGGCCCTTCGGGCGATTGCCCGAATAGCCCGACCAGCCAGTCCGCCCCTGCTCGTCGAAAAGTATCAACATCATAGCCTCAAAAACTTGAAAAAAGACCTGAAATTACTTAAGGATCGTCATGCTTCGTTAGACGAAATACGATACGTCTCCCGTCTCTTACGTAGCAAACTTGCTAAGAAGACATCTACTATCACTTCTTGCGAAACACTTGACCATGATCTTTCTATTTCTAAAAATTTCTGGGGTTATGTTAAACGCTTTCTACAAAAGAAACCTTCCCTTCTTCCATTGTTCTCACTAGAGCGTTGCAAACAATTCTTTATAGAAACACTCTCTGCTAAGCATCCAAACAAACAGTTTCCCATTCCATCTTGGGTTCCTTCCTTCAGTAATCCTACTCATCCTTTTCATTCAGATCCTCCTCCGTACAGCAAGGGCAGATTTTGTAACAATAGCTTCTTTGGTTTGTTTACATTTTGTTGACTAGCCAATCAGAGAGCTCTATTTCTATGGCGTCATCTTATGGTAATGGCGGATGGAGGGGTTTGCTGTGGAGAAAACCACACCCTCGTTTTTTCCTCGCGACGAAAATATACTTTGAGAAAAACTCGAGATTTTTTGCATCCGCATAGAACGATAAATTTTACATGTAATTTTATTGGCACTAAGCTCTGCGTTTTCTGCTCTTTGCGTGATCGCTCGCTATTGACATCCCTTTTTGCACGCCCTCAATTGCTCGACGATCGATTGCACTTCCGCACAAAAACAAATTCAAAAAACGTTATAGTTTGCATCTGTACAATATTATTTGACAATATAACTGGAAAATAAGGTAAATTGTACTAGGAAAATGAAAGAGTTAAAAACGAAATTTTGAGCATCGCCCTTTGTCAAGTTATAGAACAAATTTAGATTGGCAAAAGGACTTTTCAAAAATACACGAGGGTCCACCAGATAGTTTATAAGAAACGATAATGTTTTTGAGAAACCATTCCAAGATGAACCAAGACATTAAAATATTGCCAACCTTCTTCATTTTTTTCTGTTATTAGCTTTTGTTGAAATATGAAACCTTTGCAGTACAATCTTTACGCAAATAAACCAATGTCAAATCAACGCAGAGCAGAAAAGTCAGGTGGTTAGAACTCAATTACAAATTGGCCAATGAAACATTATAATTTTTTATAAACTCGTTCTCAAGACACAAAAACTTTTGAGAAACAACGTGTTTACTTTCAGTTGGGAAGATTATTTGCATGGAGATGCCAACAATCAATTACAAATCATGCATAACATTTAGTAACATTTTACCAGACCATAAACGTTCTTGAAAAGCAGGCCTACTATTCAGTGCAAAAGCTGCTTTCTTTACCGCTGCAAGTCTTGCTGAAATCGATAAGTACGAGTGTACATTTGTAATTGTTTACTTTGCTTCTTGCAATATTTATGGACAGATTTTAAAAGTTATGATTTTCAACTTTAATTTACAATTTTCTGTAAACATTTTGTTCAATTTTGTGCGATGAAGCAAACCAGTTTCGATGCAAACTGGTTAGGGCAGAACGCTCGACCATTTGTCTCGCGAGAGTTCTTGTTCTTTTTGAACGTGACCAAAATTTTATGCTTCTTGCTTTCAAATTATTTTGCAATTTTCTAAATCAGCAGTTTTTTGCATTCAATTATACGAACAATTAAATAATAGCTTTTCTTCGATCATTGTGATAAAACATTATTTCTAGACACTGCTGTGTCAACTCACTTGTTTCCGATGCTACCATCTTGAGGAAAGACCCTCAAAAAGTTTGCTTACACATCTATAATAAGATGAATTTTTTGACGAATAAATAGTTCAACGCCAAAGAAACACAGGAAAAATTCGAGGAAATTAATGGAAAGGTTATTAAGAGAATTGTCTTTGAAATTATTTAAAAAATACTTAAAAACAGATTCCTGGCAATATTCAAAACTTTCCGGATACATTCGAGTGGGGAGTGCAGTGTATAGTCCAACCAATGAGAATTTTAAATGACCATCGAGGCATCGAATAGCGGTGGGACATTGTGTCTTATCTGCCATCTTCGTATAACCATGTTGATTGCGAGTTTGTTCAGTTACTGTTTTTTATTCGCTTTTCACTCTCCGTCCCGCCGAAATTATGGCTAGACCCCTCCCCCGAAGGGCTAGCGCTACATATACATATCCACCTTAATAGCTATTTTAGGTTGAAAATGATTTAAAAAACACTGTAAGACCCTTTTTGAAATATTCCTTACATCTGCTAGCAGTGCAATTGAAGTCCACTGTTGTTTTTGGTAGAGGAGCGTGATTTGTTGGGTTTAGGGCCGAGTCGTCGGAGGGTCATCGAGCCATTGAGGGCGTGCAAAAAGGGATGTCAATAGCGAACGATCACGCAAAGAGCAAATAACGCAGAGCTTAGTGCCAATAAAATTACATGTAAAATTTATTGTTCTATACGGGTGCAAAAAATCTCGAATTTTTCTCAAAGTATATTTTCGTCGCGAGGAAAAAACGAGGGTGTGGTTTTCTCCACAGCAAACCCCTCCATCCGCCATTACCATCAGATGACGCCATAGAAATAGAGCTCTCTGATTGGCTAGTCAACAAAATGTAAACAAACCAAAGAAGCTATTGTTACAAAATCTGCCCTTGCTCCTCCGTACCAAAAGATAACCTCCATTATCCGTCGCATGAAATCCTCTAGCTCTCCTTTTTACGAACTTCGTAGACACGTAGGGTTCTCGTCCCTTAATTCTACGTGTTAGATACGCCCACAAGGGCTCAAAGAAAATACGAGAGATATTTATCTAATAATTGAAGAGGACTGTATATATATTCAAAAACAACGAGAATCTTATAATCTAACAAAACTAACAAACAAAATAAGCAACGAATAATTAATGTAACCGTCCAAGAATGTAAGAGAATCTTTATTCCGAATTTCTTTGAATATCACGATTCCATGAATAAACTGAAAGATTTCACCTGGTTTTGTGTCCTTGTACGGGAAACCTTTATCTTGAGAGTTCTTCTTAGAGTTTCTTCGAAAGGAGCGATTTCTTAGAGTTTCTTCGAAAGGAGCGATTTCTTAGAGTTCTTCGAAAGGAGCGATGGTTCTTTGAGAGTCGATTTCGAACGAGAGCGAGAGTTCATTCCCTTTTCTTACTAGGTGTTGACACCTACTTCCACCTTCCACAACAAAACAAAAAGCCCAGAAGAAAACAAACGACAAAAATAAACAAAAGAAACAAAACGAGGTTGGGGGACATTTCCGCACATCCTTGTCCAATTGACAAAATATCAGTGATTTGCTTCAAACGCTGTCCTTATCTTCGCTCTTTCTTAACTGATTTGATTCGCTTAATCTGGTTATCTGGACATGTCCCATCGGAATGGAAAAAAGCTTGCACTATATTAATACACAAAAAAGGAGATACAGAGGATCCCTCAAACTTCAGACCTATCACTCTCCAATCGGTCCCACTAAAAATCTTCACATCTTGCCTCCGAGATTCTGTATTTGATTTTCTCAAACAAAATAGTTTCATAGAACATCAGATTCAAAAAGGTTTTACCCATCAGATATCGGGTACACTAGGATATACTGCGATGATGAGCCATATAATAGACAAAGCTCGAATAAAACAACGGTCTCTAGTCATAACATTATTGGATTTAAAAAATGCCTTCGGAGAGGTTCATCACAATCTAATCAAATCTGTTCTGTCTTATCACCACGTACCAGAAAACATCCAGTCCCTGATTTCAAGTCTCTACATAAATTTTAAAACCTCTATTATCATAGATAAGTTTGTTACCCCTGCTATTCCTGTTAAACGTGGAGTTCTTCAAGGTGATTGCCTCAGTCCCCTTCTATTTAACATGTGCTTTAACACTTTCATTCAATACATAAAGGCAGAAAAATTCAAACAACTTGGTTTCTCTCCCCATAGCCAACCAGACTGTATGTTTACCCCAGAGCACTGGTTTCAGTTTGCAGACGATGCTGCAGTCATTACAAACGGGGAGAAAGAAAACCAGCTACTCTTAAACTGCTTTACAAGATGGTGTCAATGGTCTAACATGATTATAAGAGTAGACAAATGCACAACCTTTGGTATTAAAAAATTCTCAACACGCTCCCTACAATATCAGCCAAAGCTCTTCATCAATAATGAAATGGTCCCTCCTGTCGTAACTGGAGAGTCTTTTAAGTATCTTGGGCGTCACTTCGACTTTAATATGAGCAACCAAGAACATATGTCTAAGCTCAGCTCCATCTTCACAGAACTCCTAACGCAAATTGATTCTTTACCTCTCCATCCAAAGAATAAGCTGCTTCTTTATAACAGCTATCTTCTCTCACAAGTTTCGTGGCACCTCACAGTAGCCGATCTATCAAAAACCTGGATCGTCGAAAACCTTGATAATCAAGTTTCTGCATTTATCCGCCGTTGGCTCGATCTACCCATAAGTGCTACTTTAAGTGGCATTATTCTGTCAAAAACCAGTTCGGTCTTAACTTGATTCTTCCTTCTGTTAAATTCATGCAGTGTCAAACTGTTTGTCGTAATGCACTGAAATCCTCTCCCAACAAAAACATCCAATCTTTGTGGAAAAATACCAGCCAGAGCATGAACATCCAATATGATGTTTACAGGAATACTAGAAAAGTATTGAAGGCTGTTAGATCAGAACATAAAGAGCGCCTTCAAACCATCTTGTATCTCAAGGTACCGTTCTTTCCTTCATCTTTGACCACTCTCTTCCTATAGCCTCTAAAATATGGACCACGGTTCAAAGCAACATGCCCAAGAACATTTACAGTTTTACTATCAAATATCTTAGCAACTCCCTTGCCACGCGAAAAAACCTATCTAAATGGAACATTACTCAGTCGTCCGATTGCTCTTTTTGCAATATGCCAGAAACGTTACTTCACATTGTTGCAGGCTGCAAAACATACCTCGAAGAAGGCCGTTACACATGGCGCCATAACTCTGCATTGAACTTCCTAGCACAATCTTTAAAAGCTATACCTAATTGCTCTCTTTACGCAGACCTTTCAGGTTATCTCTCACCATCATAACAAGAGACTCTTTCCGTCCTGATCTACTTCTAGTCACTTCTGACCATCGACTATTCATACTCGAGCTTACAGTAGGATACGAAACTAACTTGGATGTTAATGCTAACCGCAAAAAAGAGAAATACTCGAATCTCATTCACAGCCTAAGCTCAGCCTATTCTTCTATCATGTTTGTTAATCTTTCTATCAGTTCCCTAGGTATCTTTGGTCTCTCTTGCTCCTCTTTCATCGACATGTGCAACGCTCTAGATATCAGCGAGAATCATCTCCTTTTCATGATCTCCAAACTATCCAACTTAACTATCCGTACTACCTATTACATTTTCTGCCGCAGAAATAAATCTTAGAATAATCCTGAACTAAAACAAACAATGACGAACAAACTTTTTCCTTTTTTTTTGTTAAATTCTTTTGTTTGTGCTTGTAATAATCTTTTTCTTTGTAAACCCAGGCTAGCCAATTGCAAATTACCTTTGTAATAGTGAAATTTGTAATTGTAGTTTTAATTGAATTGAAAATGAAAAGTTTCCATTATTATTATTATTATTATTATAATAATTATTTAACCATTATTATTATCATTATTATTTATTTATTTATTTAATTTATTTATTTATTTTATTTATTTATTAATTTAATTAATTAATTAATTAATAATAATAATCAGACCTATCGAAGACCTGGGTCATTGAGAACCTCGATA
>NW_027020178.1:0-10354 GCF_013076305.1 Rhopilema esculentum | reverse complement strand
TGTGATGCTGGCTTCACACCTAGACCAACTGGCGTTCTCCGAAACAAGCTGTACCCCAGTTCGCATTGTTTACAAGTGTATTCGTTTATATCAATAACGAAGTATCGCGTAACTTGTCTGCTTATGGATGTATTCGCTCAGTATGTCTGTGAGCTCATCGAAAACATTCAGGCCTAGATTAAAGATTATGGGAGCAAGGTCACTTGTTGCAGCCAGAAGATTACGAGATTCAAATAAGACTTTAATATATTTTCGTGAAACTCTTATTCATGCCGATTCTGAGCTCTCTATGGGGCGTTGCATAGATTCTTTTTACAACAAATATGTTGAATCATTTTGAAACCAAATGATCGCGGCCATTCAAGTACCATGAATAGAGCGAGTTTCCCCGTAATCAGCTGATTTGCATCAACACAGGCCGTAGCATAGCAAACGGTTTATCATCACCACTATATTTTGAGATAACTTCGAGATGTTTCTTTTTAATTATGGTTCGTTTTACATTGTATCTTATTTACATTTTTGCGTTAAAACCACTGTATATATATATATTAATTAGTATTTGCGCTCTTATTTGAAATATATTATTAAACACATTTACAAAATTTTGCCGTATTTTTCAATTTGCTCATTCTATATCTGAGAACCTCGTCTGAATTGTTCATTCAAAATAAATTCCCATCCACCACCCCTGGAATGTTTTCGAAATGATTATTTCACAATTTAATTTTGAATATGACACAGTCAAGAAATCTTCAGTTTTCTTGGTTTAGCTCATCTTTATACCAGCGCCCAGATTTTGCTTAAAACAATTTTTGCCATTGAAAAGAAGGGCGCGTCTCTTTGAAAACGTCGGGAGCCAATCAATTCCTGATCGTCCCGGGAGTGGTTAATGCTTTTAATTCTGTTTTTCTTCTGATAAGCTCTTTCGGGAGCACCGCCTAACGGAATATAATGACAGCTAAAAGGGGATGTAATGCTACTCAATATTAGTTCGAAAGTTTGACATTGTATCTAGGGATAAAGTACCCTGTCACAAGTTACTTTAAGTGCCAGAAAATTCGGTGCCACAATTTTCAGTGGATTAATTATCGGTGGAAAAAATTTCGGTCATATTTTTGAAATTTTGGCTTAAATCTCGGTGAAACTTGAAAAATTTCGATATAAAAAAATAGTTCGATGTTTCTGTAAATAAAGAAATGAAATTCCTTCTGCAAGTTATTTCTATCTTCAACATAAAATCATCTGGAGAGCAATCATGAAAGTTACAAAATCGAGTATTTTGATGTCAACCCAATAAATGAAACTGAAGTGTAGGCTAGAATGTCATGAAATCTTATTTAGAGGACGTCATTTTTATTTCACTTTTCTAACCCATGGAGGAAGATTAATTAGAAGCTTTTACAGTTCGCCATACTTTCGATCGCCAATCGCAACTAGGGGGTCAGAGATTCTGATCGATTTAGAGTTAAAAATTGAGGCATCCAAATTGAAACTGCTGGAACGTTGGAAAAAATAATTGAGAGAAATTATGATTTGCTAATAGAAGTTCAGCCGATAGAGAACTCAAATTCATTGAATGTAGAGGGAGAAATAAGAGAAGAAAGTGAAGATGAGATGGATGTCTTGATTGCTGATGATATATGTTATGATTCATATCATAACATATATCATATAAAATAATATCATATATATAAAATAATAATATGAACACTTTTGAAAAGTGGATTTCCAGAATACTGTAAAAGCAAATGTGAGCTGTTATTATAATTTCAAAAAAATTCTTTGAAAATTTATGATGATAATGAATAACTTCAATTAGAAGGGCACATCTTGCCCCCGCTGCATCTGTTGGCAGAGGGCAGGGGGCGATTGCCCCTGTTGCCCCAGTGCTGCAGGTGTCCTTGATGTTTTCAGTCCCTTGGTAAGACATCGTTTGACTTCTCTAGCATATTTCGTGCCATATAAAGTTTACAGTGAGTACAAAAAGTAGCATTAAAACTTCCAAAGAGTATGGTAACATGACTCCCGACGTGACTTGAAGTGGGTAAAATAAACCTCAGCGAATTAGATCCATGAACAATACATTTGATTCGGAAATCTCACAAATACCCAAAAATATCAGTGTTTCTAAATTTGATACCTAGAAATATCAGAATTGTATCTACTATTTTCGCAGGACCCAAAAAAATCATATCTGACAAATATTTAACCCAAAAATATCACTTTTGGCAAACATTTGACCCAAAAATATCGGACTGACCCCCCCCCCGTATGTCTGTGTACCAAGTGCACCCCCTGGGTCTAAAACGAGATTTTTCTAGCGTTTAGAAATTTTGCTAGGAAAGTATTTTGGTTTCAATAGAGTTCGAAGGGATTAATTTTCGGTTGCCCTGCTTCACCGAAATGAATCCCACCGAAAATTTTGGTACTTAATTTATTTTCCTGAAGAAAATCCCTCCCTTCTTTTCAGGCATTATGCTTGTTACTCATACCCGTTATCCCATGCATTCAACGACTCAACGACTGTCTAATTTTCTATACAAACAAGTCGTTATTTTTATTAATCAAATGTAAATACTGGTCAGAGGTTTGCCATATTTTTATATTTCTTAAACCACCGAATGACTCAGAGGTCCACTTCATTGACTCATCCACAAGGTGTTTTGATCCATTTTGTTTTTCTTTATTTCCCTAATTGCTGAAAGAGCCAAGGAAAGAATCGAAAGTGAAAGTGTATAGTCCTGTTAATACGAGCAAAACAGAAAATAGAGGCATGTGTTCCACACTTACATGGCAGGCCAGAAGGGTAACTAACGCAAGCAAAACTGCGCATAAAAAGGGAAAAAATTCCCAAAAGTACACTGCAAAAATCAACTTTGAAATATTTCTTGCATAATTTTTGACATCTGGTTCTACACTGTGCAGTAATCTCTTCAAAATTTGTTTGTTTCTTAGGGTGTTAATAGTAGCTAAACACTTGCAAACTAATAGAAGATAATATTTTGCTCCTAGTACAGAGCTTCATCAGAGCAAAAATGAATATTTTATAGATATACTGTTAATAAAATATTATACATTAAGGCAAATAAATATAAAAGTATTGAAAGAGTTTCAAAAATTGCATGGGTAGAGCACGTTAGAAGGTGGTTTTTTCTATCATGTTTAGATAAATTTTAACTATTTGTTTTAATTTATTCTAGACTATGTAAATTTTTCTTTTATTCTAGATGCATGGCCCCTTGTAAACCGGCATTGCTGAATGGGCAACCATGCTTGGATGCTTGAAAATGTAATATATATGTAATTAAAATTTCAATAGAATGCTAAAACTTAAAAATTTTAAATCTAACCTTCACGAGAGGAATATTAAATTCAAATGGGTGAATAGAGGGCGCATATACATGAGTTGTAGGGATGTTTAAATTTCTGCCTCTGTAACAGGTTCTAAGTCTTATTTACAAAAGCCGTTATTGTTTTCAGGTTTTTTAAAAAATTTTCTCTTCCTAGTGTAAAATGAGATCTTTTAAGTTCTTAGTTTTATTATGTGTTTACTCATATGTTTGGTAACATTTTGTTGCTGTACGGTCTACACTAAACGATTAAGCTTTTGACATGTTTTACTAGGCCTAAATATACTGTTCATAGAACCCATGCTTTGCAATTTGATCCAATTCATTAACATCAAATCTTTCATTATAAGATAGGCCTACATATTTGTTAGTCAGATGCATATTGTTTGAAACAAAACTAGTTAGCTTGGAACACACGGAAAAACTCAGCCGAGCCATCGAGCCTTGTGATCCTTGCTTAATTATGTTTTTAATGGTTTCAAATGTCAAAAAAATTAAACGACTGTAAGAGATAATATTAACATCACCAATATGGCGCGTTTATCTGGAGACTAGGGTTTTCGTGCCCGAGGGTCTGAGGACATGTCAACTTGTTCTATGTTTTTGCTAAGCCATCCAGGACTGTCGGTAGCTATGGTAACTACCGACTACAAGAAATGCTTTTTACCGAATGGAAACAAAATTTACCGATGGAAACAAAAATATTGGGGGGGGGGGGGAAGTGTCAGATCATGATGGGTCCGAGGTTCATCGAAGCAGTGATCCATTCAGCCCATACCCAAGAAAATCCATCTGTTAACAAGGGATGGAATTTTATTCGATTATAAGTGTAGCGTTGCGGTCTTTATAATTGCAATCCCACATAATAAATGAAATATTATGTATCATAGTTGAGACCATGAGAATGTTTTAAATAATGAGAGCCCGTAGCTGTGTCAGGTAAAGAAAGGTTTGTTGGACTTTATTGCATGCGTTATAAGTCTCGCAGTTTAGGTATTTTCATCACAGGAATAAATAATCGACATAAAACAAATTAGTAAAGCAAAAGATATTATGTGAATGGGGTATTAATTTTGTGAGCAGGAACTAGAGTTTGTTTTTGACGCGAACATGTTTTCTACGGGGAAATTTTTCAAACGCTAGAAAAATGTCGGTGTTAACACTGATGGGTTTTCAAAAATAACAAAGCATTTTTTGAATACATGTTTGAAGTACTATCATACCAATTTCAAAAAAGAGTATCAAGGTTTTCATGATACAGTTTTGGGTTCTCCCTTTGTATCGCCACAGAAATAATCAGCGAGACGCATCTTCGATTTCGCTTCTCTTTTAAGCCCGTATGGGAATACAATAATGTTGAGTTCCCTTATTGTGTGTGGAAGCCTGATGCTTTCTACAATGGCTGCGTCACATGCAAAGATTTTTAACTCACAATCTAATAGAATTTGAAATCATTATCGATAGAACCGCATGGTCGAGACCATTTTCGCTCCATGATTATGTAAAAAAGTGAAAAGAAAAGATGCCTATATGCGTACGAGTAAGAAGTTTATGATATTTTTGCATTCGTCGTTAGGAGATTAAAATAACTTTCTTGTGGCTGACAGTCAAATGATGATTATTAATTTGATAGTGCTGCGTGTCCAGATAATTTGTTGTCGAAGGACGGATAACAATTACATAAATATGTTTAGTCATTCTTTACTGAACGGAAACAATTTTTCTTTTCAACAGGGAAAGTTGGACGACGCGAAAATTTATCTTAACAGAAGTTTTACGCGAAATCATTATCCAGACAACTGCAGCGAAATTTGTTGGCAATAGATTTTTGGTAGTTATGTGTTGGTGGCTTACTTAATTGACATTCTTTATTCTTTAGAATTAACATTGCTGGAATGCTGTGATTGATACCGCTACTCCTTGCTTATGAATAAGGCGACAGAGATTTATTAGCTAAGGGAAACTGGAATTTTGCTTAATGGAGTTAAAAGACAGTCAGTGCTATTTATGCACTCAAAGCAATGAAGCTTTAGAGAAGCCCGAGTAAAAGGGACATTGCTCCTGCCAGATCTTAGATCAACATGAGTCTCTACACAGCTTCTGGTTTAGCGAATTAGTGATACGTTTTCTTACATGAGTAAGGCGAACAGGTTGGAGTATTGAGCAATCAAAAGAGGAAAGATGGCGAGGCATCTGGGGCTAAGGCACTTGGTTGTAATCAGGAAATTGAAGCTGGCTTCAATAATAACAGCATTACATCTAATTCTCATTTATTTGTGTAAGAATATTTTTTTGTAGAAGGATATTAATTGGAACAAGACTCCCAAAAAGTTTTAAGGATGGTTGTTTTGCACTCCATTTTTTGACATGATTGGAGATGCTTTTGTTATGGAATTTGTATTGGCTTCTCTGAAGGCATCAAGATGATGTTTTTATGCATTCCATTGCAAAGAAAAATGTTTGGTTGTTCTTGTTGCATCGCAGATTTCGTGGACTTGGTATCGGTAGCTTGTGATGTTTTGAGTTCATATGTAATGTTCTTGTCGAATAAGATTGATTTATTGTTAAGTGAACGGGCTTACGAACATTAATAATTGTGAATGTCTCAATGCTGTGCGAAATTTGTGAGGCGTTTGTACTTACAAAGACTATGAAGCAAGGTATAGGTAAATGATAAGAAGAAAATAACACAGGTAAGTCTGATTTGACCTATTTAGTGAGTGCACATAAGTGCTAATACGCAAGAGACAGCTCTTAGAAGAGCTATAAAGTTTTAGCAAGAACACAAGAACAAGCAAGTAACTCGTCACAGCCAACTTAAAGCACGGATACAACTCATCCGTAAAAGGCTTCTGCTGTGCAAGCAGGACCTTTAGAAGAAACATATGCCAACAAAGATGGTTAACAAAAAGAAAGGAGTTTAAACAGATTCAGCACAATTTTTAAAACAGTTCTTTAGCTCAGAATAATAACTCGTGCCGTTTCAGGATTTTGAAGTTGAAAGAAGAATGTAATGAAGATTATTAAGAACTAAGTACTAGGAAAATAGGCAATCCGACGATAATACTTCGTTATACTCTTTATAACTTCAAAATGGGACCGATTATTTTTATGATATATGATAATTCTCGATCCAGAACCCATATGTATCTTCAAAAAAGAAATTTTTTTAATATAAATTTATTCAACGTCAAATCTTCAAGTTCAGACTCATCTAGGCTGGCAAAGCATACTGGATGCAGTCTGCATGCGGAAAACACATTTCGACTTGATAGGCGCCCTTTGTTTCTATTATCAATATACTAACTTTATCAAGAATAGCATAATGGGGTTCCATGACTTCACTACATTATTGGAAACGATCCTTTTCCCTTCTAGACTCACCACAATTAATTAGCTGTGAAATACAAGTTAAACAGAATTTGTGGGATTGGCACTCATCTTATGTATGGTACATTTGACTGTTGTACCCAGATCCAGAAACTTCCAGAGATTTCTCTTAGTTTTCGCAAGATATAGTGTTAAAGAGATATTTTAGACTATAGCCTTTCATGGCGTTTTTATCTAATTGATCATTATGTTGCTCTAACTTTGAAGACCCTTAACATGTGGAATAGATTTTGAGCTAGAGCTGCATTTAATACAACTTTTGTGTGAAATTTACAGCATAGGTGTAACTCTGTCTTAGTTTTTCACACAGTGTTGTGACTTAAGATTTTATAGTTGTTTTTCACGCATTCTTTCATTCGATTTCGACGAATCCTTAATCTACATCATCAACCTTATGTCAACTTCAAGGGTCGGTTTCCCAGATTGCTGTCCCAGCTGTTTCTTGTTCGTGTATTCTATTCTCTTAACGACTGTTTACGGCGGGTATCGTCTAGATTATCTTCATTTGTCGAAATTTCTACTTTCTAAATTCTTGATCTTTTTTTCTCACTGGATGAAGAATTCCATGCTCTTTGTATCGTCCTTTCTAGTGCTACAACATCTCAAAATCTCTCTTACTTACGGCTTTCTATTATCCTTTGTAACATTCTTCATTTTTTTTAATTTCTTTGCCTGGTCCTAGAGATTCGCATATGGCAAATACTGATCGTTTGTTTTCTTGCTGTACTCAGGACTACTTTGCTACGTATCATAGATTGTAATATCAACACTGATATGGAATTACAGTCGCGTGCATAACTTGTCTCGGCTTTACACATTTTGCATATAATGACCAATGATTGCTTTCCACTGGAGCCCTATCCTATTGTTGTGTCGACTTTTTTTCACCTCAGTTGTCCTTCAGTTAAATTCTGTTTTTTTTAAGTGAGTTACTTAGTCTTTTATATTTTCGTAGCTTGTTTCAGACATTCCTAAATAGACTACGGCAGGTCTATTTTAATGCAGTCGGACAATTATAGATAAAGCAAATTTTGGATGAAACAAAATTTCACAATAAGCAGTTTATGAAATAGGCTTGGGGCTGAGTTAGTAGGCTATGCAAAGTTAGGAAAAATTATCGTCTGTTTTACCTGGGATGTAAAAATAAAGAGCTTTGCATCTTTGTGTGCATGCCTCTTGAAAGTTTATTACACTTTGATTATGACGAGAAAATTAGTACATACCATAATTTAACATTGGGACTGTCGCACGGTATTGCAAAATATTGGTTGATAACTCAAGAAATCATAATTTCTGTTCATTCATTCAGTACAATACTTTAAGATTCCTTTTTGGTTCACATATAAAGATTATGTTTTGGCTAAGACTTCTGTTCCATGTTTTCAATTTGTTTTATTATGTTTTAGCCAGTGGTTTTGAGAAAACCATTGTTTCATCACTAGATATTAAAATCGAGGATCAAAGAAGCAGATAAAGCTAAGAAGTGAAAGTATGAATTTGCATTTCTAAGGCTTCGAAAACATGACATTGTATAGGAATTGGTGTTAATAACATAGTTAGATTTACTTTATTTTGTTTGTAGAGTCGTTTGTTAACAAAGCTAGTGGAGACAGAAGTGAGGGTATGTGTGTTGAGTTTTACCGTCACGCGTCACTTTTGTTCATGCAAAGGATTCATTTTGATGCTATCGAAAATATTTAACAATAACCATACCACGAGGGGGCATGAAATTTAACAAACAACCTGGGATTCATCATATAACTAGGACGTTATTCAAAATAGAACGCTGAAGGCTTAGATGGTAAATATAGACCAGTGAGCATCCAGGAAGGGATTTTGCGCAAAATAATACTGTGAGGCTTTTATGAAGTTATGAAAATAACTTCCAAATATGTTTTCTCTCAATTGGTATCTCTAATGTCATCTTTAAGATCGTTAGGAAACATTGACCAATGGTAGCGACACATTTCCGTTCATTGAAGCACGAATAAGAAGATAAATTCCTCCCAAACCAAAGTCAAACTACAAATAAAGTTTTTCCAAAGAAAACAAATTCAGGAAACATGGTTTTGCCGTGTTATTGAAAAGAAGTAAATCTAGCTACTATTCAAATTTGGTCAGCGCAAAACATCATTAACGCTAAGATCATGTCCTCTGTTCAAAAAGGGTTGTTTTATGGTCGCGTCTTAGTAAAAATAATAGAAAAAGTAATGTACAAGCGTCGCTTTATTTATTGGAACTTTATAAAATCCTATACAATCTACGAGTTGGTTTGACAATGTCTAAGTAAGATCCATGTCTGATTTAGATTTAAACCTGAAATCAATAAAGAATACTAATTAGAACAAAAGATTATGGCTATTGTATTTTTACGACTAGATTACAAAGGATCTTTGATGACGTAAGATCACGAATACATCTTAAACGACTTTGAGCATTAGTGGAATTTAAGAGGATATAGCAATTACATTAGGTTTCGTTCTTATCAGGTTGCACTAGGAACCAGTAGTTCAGTAATTAGGCCGACAGCTTCTATAGAACTTAATAACTAATGGTGGTGTCGCCACAAGGATTGTTCTTTGGTCCTCCTCTTTTCTTATCTATAATAAATGATATTTCAAAATGCATACTTCTAAATTATCGTTAAAAAAAACTCGTTGCGGGATGAACCGAGTATTTTCTTCTGAGTCCAGAAACTTATAGCAACTTCAAATGGTTTATGGAAATGTGTGCTAACAAACATGTCAAAAAATGGCTTGATGCTAATAAATTTTGTCACTTTGAATGTATGATATCTAACTTTCTCATTTTTCATATCCCCAAAAAGCTCTCCACGAGATATTACAATCAATTTGGTAGCGAAACATGTTAAGCAAGGCTAAAGCATGTCAAGATTCTTGTCTCCATTAAGATGAAAATCTGTCCTGAAAGGGTCACTCAAGTAACTGTCAAAAAGATAGCAAGAACATGTGGTATTAATTCTTTTAGACACGACTTTCTTCCACAAATTTATTGGTTTCTTTGCATCACCTTTATTTGCTTATTTTTTCAATATGGATTGCTATTTTGGGGATATGGATTCCTTTTTGATGCATACTCAAACAAGTATTCCTACTCTCAAAAGAAGTTGTACGACTATTAGCCTTTAAAAAGTTTCTGTACTTCTAATCCTATTTTTTCGATCTCCACAGCTTTCTCAAGCCTACAGAATCTCTTTGAATGAAGTTCTGTTTGTCGTCTATGAGAATCTGTAATAACAGCTTCCCCCCCTGTTTTCATGGATTTCTTTGGTGTGCTTCACCTGACAAGAAGGCACGCAAAGTTGCCATTTTTATGGCACGAAAAAACTTCTGGCAATATGGCTTGAGGGCAGGCACAGAAATCATCTATAGGTATGCAGGCGCAAAATCATATGGAAAACATTCATATGTTATTAAAACAAAAATACAAACAGTAATTGTAGTACAACTAAAAGTCGTGAGGTGCTTTGACTACCATTATACCAAAGCCAAAGACTTTTAAATAACCATCAAACCTAGAGCACATACTTAAACATAAAATTTATTGAAAATAATGCAATTTTTTGTGATGCAATTTATTGTTCTTAACCA
>NW_027020177.1:0-10396 GCF_013076305.1 Rhopilema esculentum | reverse complement strand
ATTCGTTGACACATTTTATCGTTTGTACAGCTATCTGCATGACGTTTCAGTGCCTTAGGTGAACGATATTTCAAGTTGTAATCACGGTGGATCACGCGTTATATGTGGATAGACGAACACTGTCCATACTTTTCGCTATTCTATTTATTTTATCGGATTGTCACTCTTCTCCGAAACATCCGTCGTTTGAAAGCATTTGTCTTCCCAGTAGTTAAACACTAGATATCGACCCTATCAGTGTTACAGCTTTCGTGAACTGAGAAGAACCGGAAACGTAAAAACGGAACCAGAAATCTGGTATTACGTGGTAACAGGAACGACGAACAGGAACGAGAACGATATCGGAATCGGAACGGAACTTAACGGAAAACGATTTGTCTTCTAGACGGTCCCGTTCATTAGCGAAACGAGCTTAGGCTCTGATCTAACATATGTAAAAATTTCGAAAAGAAAGTGTCTTTTATAAATGCTGTATAAACGTAACCTCAGATGCATGTATGGCCGTACGTACGTTGTTTAAATCTGGTTCTAATTTGTCGTCTTTATTCAATTAATCCCCGGTCTCTAGGTAAAATCTACATAAATTCAATACCTAAATACTTAAGCCATTACTCACAAGTACTTTTTTTATATGAAAAGGTAGGTTATACTTAAAGGAAAAATGAAAAACTTATATTTCGTGCAACTCATCCTGCTTTTGGTGTGAGTACCGCGGGCCAAAATAAGCTTGAGCACCATAAGTGCGAATTATGGTTTTGCGATTTAATCTTGTGAGTTCTTCTTGCACCTTTTTTTGTATTTCATTTCTTTAAGCAAAAAATACAATCCGATCTTGTGGCAACGATTTTTTGAAAACAGGATCTCGTGGCGAATATATAGTTGAAGAAACTCGCTGAGCACTAAGTCGATCCTTATGCATTACCACTTTGAAAGAATATTGCAAGAGAAAAAATATGTCGACACCATTTTTACAACACATATTTTTGTCGAAATTGACGAACACAAGTAGCCAATGTTGATTAGAAGTGTAAAGATATCCTAAAATTAGAAAAAGAAAACGAAAATTGTTCTATTAATAGACTTATTGTATATAGTACATTACCAAAGAAGATGAGAATCATGAATGCATTTTCCTCTTTCTATCTTATTAGCGATCCTGTGCGCAGCTGCGAAAATCCCTTCAGAAAATTACATCTAATAGTCTGGTGTCAATTGATATAAGTCAAAGAGACACCGACACAACTATCACACGTTTATAGATAGTTTATCTATAAATTGTTATATCACACCTTTCATCACCATTGTCAACATGTACCAAAAAAAAAGAGTCCGTTCCCAAAAATATGACAATTACAAAGCATATATAATCACGGACAAAGTCAAACTTCTTGAATGACTTTCTTCAGTTTTTTCTTATGTGCTCAATTTGAATAATAAGTATTTACACATTAGTTGTGTGTCTACAGTGCATCTGAGAGCTTGCGTATTCTCGGTGACTCCTAGCGTCCTAGTATGGATTTGGCGTTGATGTAACACCATATCAAAAGAAACATGCTAAATTTGAGCGTGAATTAATCGCTGAGACACGGCAATAATTGAGGTTCATAAAAAGTCCAATTTTCCTTATATAGCCTAATATTCTATAGTTTTTTACCATGAAAAATAAGCACTACGTTTTCAAGAAACTCATTTATTTACAAATAAAGCTTTGCAAATTTTAAAGGTAATCTTCCAAATTTAATACTTTCAGATATCTTAAAGCTCCTTTTGAACTTTAAAATATACAACTAATAATCCCACCACCAGAAACATAGTTCTGAAGGACAGATCTCATTATAGATAAACCCTCTATCACAAGTTCACAATGCGAAACGCATGATACGAACATCAGACCTCACCAATATGCGCTCCGTGCTTCAGCCTAGTCAATACATTCTAAAAAATCCGCGTAAAAGTAAGTTAAAGTATTTATTGCTGGCCGTTCTAAAAGATGACACACTATGACTCACAACGCTCTCCCTAGTTGAATGACCAAACAGAGAGACTTATTATTGCGCTTAGCCTTTTTTTGAAACAATGTTACACAAAATACCTTTTTCATGGAAGTATGGCTAAGAGTATGCATGAGCAGTCATAAATCTTAAACACGAAAAAATTTCAACCGTAGGAAAAGATAACACAACTATAAGGAGAGACATTAACCACTGTAGACTAACCGATTGAATCGCAGCGTGATAAATTTGCAAATCCACCTCCAAAACCTCATTTAACAGACACTGTTTATCCTGAAACAAATAAAAACTCTTTAACCCATCTTATAACAGAAATGCTTTGCAATCACCAGAAAACAAAACATTCAAAAGACTAAAGCTTTTTCTCAGTGCTTTTCCACGCACAATTGAACAGTCACGACTCCGAAAGTAATGCCTCAGCGCTACGGCTCAGAACGCTACGTGAATAGTATATAAAGTCCAGCCGCCAAGTCGCTTTCGAATAGTGCTGGACGAACAAGCAAAAGATTACAGGCCACTCCCCAGTTTATATATTCGTTTTTAAAGGAGTGCGTACATGCTACTGTTGGGATAAAGGCGAGAAGGGCTGTCGACACACTCTGCTGATTTTTCATGGATGCCAAGGCTGATAACATTCTATTATCCCCTAATTAGAACAAAAGGCTTGATGGGTGAAGACCTCCAATTCCTAAGAAATCAGTTACCAATGCTGTTATAATAAACTAATTATTTTTATCAACAGAGATTGAAAGTTTAAAAAAACACTGGCTACAACTCAGTCTACCTTCTTCACAACTCTTTAATAAGCGTAGTGCTTATTCTGGCTCTCTTCCTAGGTCTCTTGTTGCTTTATTCGGGCAGCGTCTTTTAGAGGAAATAAGAACATCTAAAGACTTTTCGCAAAACGCTAGATTGATAACCGTTCAATCCGTTACTTTGTCTTTTTAATAATACATCGCTGAAGCAGTTAGAAATTTATAAACTTTCGGTGGTATTACAAAACTTGGAATGGCATTTTGAAAAAAAGCAAAAACATTGAGGTTATACCTGAAGCTTTTTCGTTGAATCACTCTTCAGGGTTTAAAAACAGTACGATCGGTCCAATCTACCGCTTTTGAATCTATCTCATAACACGAAAAAAACGGCTTATGTGAAGACAGAGGATGTTAGTTTTCACGCTTAAGACTCCAAGGTCTAGACGAAAAGCTCAGTATACTCAAATGTTTGCTTTTTTCAAACCCATTCAAGTTTTGTACCACCAAAAGGATAACACTTTTCATATATAAAGCGCAAGTCTAGCGAATCCTTGAATCCTATGTGCACAAGAGAAAGACCTGTACACGAAATCCTTTCATTCGGTTCTGTGCCTTCGCGTTTCCTCTGCTAAAATGGACGCTCCAACAGGCCTATTCGGCATCCACACGAACTGTCTAGGAAAGAGCCATTATATATTATTCGCCGTAAGCGTAGAGCTGTTAATCAGTGATCTCTTTATGTATATAGAGGGTAGTGGTTCAGTAACGATAAAGCTTAGGTTTTCATGTGCATGTTTCTCTTGTTTTTCTATGCCTATTTAATCAGCACTTAAGTTTTGTGGTTGTGTAAGGAAATTGCTTAGAATAATTACGTGTGCTCATTTTTTTCCTTTACTTAATTTTCTTTTTTGTTTTACTTCCGGTTTTTTAAGAAGATCAACATCAAGCAGATCGTGACTTTAAGCTGTCAAATGAATAAGTTGGAAGGCAAAACAGGATTTTTCAAAAACAGGCCCGAGTTCTAAACAGGGCAATGCTCGTTTATTGTCCTCACTATTAGGGTGGATGAATAGAGTGAATTTCGTTGTGGCAGCATTTTTAGAGAAACTGGGCCGGGGACGAGTCTTGTTATGTTGCCCCCTATCGCGCACAGATCCTCTTCTATTTTTTTTAAAATTGGTCTTGATATTATCCAGTATGATACATTAAGTCACTAATTATAAAATAAAATTGAAATGTATATGTAAATAATTTGCAAGAGCCTTTCTATTTGTAAATAAATAGAGTTCATTTTGAAAACGTAGTGCTTAATTTTCATGGTACAATTACTGTAAATTTGTTACCTCCAAGTAAGCACTTCTCAGGATCCATACTTCTATTTTGTTCGATTCAGCCACTACACTCTACCAATGCAATATAATGCCCTGTAGACCAACACATGTAATTTTAGTTAATGAACCGACACTCTTAAAAGTTTGCCTTGTTTATTAAATGATGCTTGATAAATGTTCAATGATTTACACTTAACATTTTCTGGCTGTGACATCGGGCGTGCCGAAGTGTAAAAAATTCCGTGCAGACATTCGAAAGACTTGCTGTCTGCCTAGTGCGACTTTTTTTTCGTGTTCCGCTAGCTTGCATTGAAATTTGTAGAAATAACATATACGACATAAGAATGAAAATTGACGCGATTTATTATGTCTTTTTCATAGCTACCTTTATAAATGGACAGGATAGCGAATATTAATTAAGATAGAGGTGTAAACAGAGAGTGCATAAACCCAATATTTCGGTTACAAAGTCTCTAAATCGATTTTATTTTGGAAAGATCTTGTTTACAAAACGGAGTCAATCTCATAAATCCCTAAGCACGGACAGATCTTGCAACTAAAAAAAACTACTTTTTAAATGGCGTTTTCTGTCAACGAATTCTTCCAAGATAAGTGCTATGCTAAGGAAAGTTCCAAGTGTTTAGCTGTATGTCTCCAACATAATGCCTTGGAGTAATGAATAAATAAGCTAGGTTGACAAAACCAATATCTTCAATGGAAACTTAGCGCGGTAGCTCGCTACTACCAATAGTATAGACTTGAGAAATGTTTTGATTTCCCTTTACAAAAACTCCTTAACCAAAAAGCTCTCTGTTGGTCAAGTGGAGTTGGTCAATCTTTTAAACGGCCGAATAAAATTTTACTCTTGAGCAGTACCATTAGATAATAATTATAGTGTTGCATTAACTATCTTTCAAGAAGTACAACGAGCACTTGATTATTGACTTATTGATTATTACATAAACTTAGCATGTCATTAGAAAACATAAATAGGTTTAACATACGCCCAAGCATAGAACATGAGGAGTTTTAATCTAATAACAACATCTTCTTAGACTCATGCTGTATAGTAAGATAAAAGTTTATTGAATGATCATTATAAATCCTCAAATAATTTTTAAGATCGTTTATATTTCAAATTCAGATATAATCCCTATCTAACTTCTGATAAGATGGATCCTCCTAATAATACATATTTATCTGACAACGAAACAAATTACTGAGGAAAATAATAGTCCCAAGACTCTAAGCTTAGAATCAAAACGACTAAATTTCAATCACTAATTATTGTAAGTCAGACTTCGTGTTTTGTATATAAATCATTTAGTCACTTTTACAAATGAGTTTATATGCAATTTACTAGAATTTTCACAAAATGTGATGCAATCAACGGGCAAGTAAATCTTTCAGTCTACGCAGCGATTTAGAGCTTCTAGGGTGAGTTCGTGCTAGTCATCCCCTTTTTCTTCCTTGGGCCAAGTCTTACCGAATGACATCTTAAAGAAATACATTTAAGTCTCTACACATTCTTAGACTTCAATTCATCTTTTCTAAATAAAAATTTGAATGTTTGAGCACATAAGAGCATTACTCAAAACACCGCAGCACCTATCCGGATTGTACCGGTTAATATGTGATAATTTCCACTTGTTAGATATAAGAAAGCGATGTTTAACAGACGTATAAAATTGACGTTTATAACAAGAAAAATTAAAAGAAGAAAACGAGAAGAGATCATTGATTCTGTAAGCACACAACAAAAAATATTTCTGTATCAAAAACTTTTTCTCCTTTTAAACACTAAATGGAGATGTGGTCCTTGAGTTCCACTTTGCAGATTGATATTTTTGCAGCCAGCTACATATGTCACACCCCCAATTTGTTTCTAGAGCTTCCTTTTTCTTGTATTTCCCACAAATGGCCGAGCGTCTAGACTATTCATTTGCCGATTTTCATTGGTTTGATTGGACAGGACAAATAACCAATTCAGAGCAATGGAAGACCACCATCAAGCGAACGTCTCCCTTTCTGCTACTGTCAAGGTTGCCGAGGCGATATTTGTTTATGCCATGAGTTAAAGTCTAAGTGGCATTTCAACAATAGATAATTAATTGAAATTCAATGCAATCGCTACACATACAAATTTAACTGCCCGAACTACTAACAAAGAATTTACACAATACTATTTTTTCCAGACTAATACCAACCAATGACAATACTACTTTGACAAATATCCCGGTGAGCATTCTATCGACTACCCGGCGCCTACGTTGCAACAACAGATCAAAAATACAATAAACTCTAGGATCTTAAATAATACGCAGCCTGTAAAATAGAAATATCTAAGAAATAAATACCTAGTGAAGAAAGAATTTACCTAAATGACATTGTCTGTTAATCGCTTTTATTTGCATCTAATGGCATTATTGGCATTTATGTAAGATTTGTTTTAACGAGTCAGAAATTGCAGCCAAAAACTCGCGTGTATCACCCCAAAAGAACTTTTTACATGATCAATTATCGTGGTGAGTGTAGAGAGAGAGAGGCACACGAGATAGAGTTGCACTCTTGTAACTGGTCAGGACTAATTCAGCAATAGAAAATCGATAGCCAATCAACGGGGGGGTAAAAAAACTGCACTTTAAAAGGCAACTTAAATCTTTTATTATGACACGCAAATGACAATCATGTACCTTTTCGAAGACTTTGAGTACCGTATACTATAATAGTATGAGTCTGTCGGTCAGGAAACTTAGGATAGCTAAACCATATTCCATATATTTCGTGTTTTACGTTTCCCATATTATTCCACCACGTCGACATATCCATTCCAGAGTTACTTCACATTCGCTTATTCGAAAAAAGAAAACATAGCTCATGGTATATCTGGACATTACATTTTTCAATAGAAGGCCGGTCTATTAGAGGAAACGTATGACGCCATTTTTCGTGAGACCATTAGTAATAGACCTTTATCGGATATAATGTACCAAACTAGATTATAAGTGACTCTTCGAATTTATGCGAGTTTATGTTACCTTTACAACTGCTTTTATTTTAAGTAACGATACACACCCTTTTTCGCAAACTATAAGTGGAGAGGCCTAGAACAGAGGGCCGAAAATATTCTAATAGACAGCTGAATACGAACGTATTACTTCTTCCCTCAGAGTAATTCCTTCCGTTTTCCTTCCGTCTTTCCCCGTTTTATACCTACAAATCGATACTCCCTAAGGAACTTTTTTGCTCTTTGTAAATACTCTTCGAATATCCGTTCAAGCTCATCTCAACAACTAAAAAGCGCTGTCTCGTCCTCATTCTTGTACCAATTACCTTCGCAACCATGGTGTTTTCGTAATTGATATTAGTCTGGTGTTCTAGTGCTGCATCTGAGAAGTTTAATCCGCACTTATAGCGTCCTTGCCAGGCGGTCTCTCAATTAAAGGTTAATGGTTTTATTTGTAGTTGAAAACAAAATTAAGGGGTTCACCTATTGGACGGAACTTTAGACTACAATTGATGATTTATGTCTACGAATATAAACTCTTGTGACTAGGTCCTGAGGTTAGGTTACTATAAAAAAGGAGGATCCCATCATTCCCCTTTCCGCTTTAATTCCATAAAAACTTTCATGACTGTTTATAGGCCTGTATAGGACGTGTCAAGAACTCAGAAGTGGCTGGAATATTCTCTTAAAAACACGAGATCACCAGCTCATGCTATTCAAGCTTAATCATTATACTTACTACGCGCAAACAAACAGTCCATTGCAGAGAGAGTTAAAGTTGCAAACTAGAAATCAATATAAATGGACAAGTTGTGGTCATTCAACTTGCTTTGACTGAAGAGATATGCACCCTTCAATTATGATCATGTACGAAAGTAACGTACGCAATCCGCTTCCGTTCCTCCCGCACGAACTCGCCAAACTGTCCAAAACAATGGAACGATAAGAGTGTCCACTTTTGCGCCTCATTGTTGCTGCGCAATATGACTAATTTCTTCTATGTCTTATACTTTGATTTTCTGTTGTTGGGAAAGTCGAGCAGATTGTAGTTTAAAGAACAAAGATAATTAATAGCGACAGTCCAAGGCAAATGAAAGTAAGCTGAAATCAGTTTGGTCCGTACAAGGTAATTCCGAGATCCCACAAATATGCAATAGCACCGACGCATGTCCCAGTCCCTTAAGCTTGTTTATTCTAGTTTGAGGGATCGTTGGACACCAGTCCATCCCCAACTTAATCTTGTCATGAACACTCATCGGAGTCCAAGTTACTGAAGGTCAACATGCATTAATTTCTGTTTACAATAGCGAAATTTAATTTTCATCATACAATATAGATCCAGGTACCGCAGAAAATCCACCTTCTCTTATAAAATAAACTCTCGATATAATTCAAGAAGGAGAGGATATAATAAGATGTGAGGTTCTGGTTTTATAAATTTCTTTTTGTGCTAAGATAATCATTTGACTAACTCGCTACAAAACCTACAGACCCTGATATTTATTAATAGATCACAAAAGTGATTGGACTTTTGTGTCTAGAAAGTTCTAAAAAACTACAAGGCCACGTGTCAATCGTTCAAGTTGTGGGTGGGTAAAAATGGAACGCCTTGGTATCAACGCATAGTGCGATGAACCAAACTTTCGAATCTATGCGAATTCCATTTTTAAGCTAAACACCATTTATTAAAATCTTCATGTGAATAAACTCGTCCAATAGAGACTCAAAGTAGAGGAGTGACGAGCGAATTTTTCGAAAAATGACTATTATATTTTTTCCCCTCTCCTCACCCGAATCGAAACAGAGCGTGTGTACACCGTTTTCATCCTAGTGAACACTCAACTAGTACTCCTACTCCAATATCCTAATTAATCCTTCTTCTCTCCATCGTTTGTTTGTGTTTTGAGATAAGGCATATGTATGCAGGTGATGACATAAAGAGTGTACCCACTGAACTTGCTCTCATCCACTTAAAGTTTTTTCCCCAGGCCACTCAAGCTTCGCATAATACGTTTCCCATTTTTAAATAATAGTGTTATCCTTTAACTGAATATTTGCATCTCTGCATTCTAGATCGCGAGAAAAACATAGCTGTAATCTTGTGTACAATGTCTACTCAATTCCCAAATATGTGTGCGCGACCGACCATGCTTCTGTTTTTTTCTAGCATGACAGAAAGATAGTGTATTTCTCCATTCCTGTTCGAATCACAGAATCAGAAATAAAAAGCACCACAATTCATTTTTTCCATTATTTTATCATATTCTAGAGAGTCATTAAGAACTTCTTCTAAATCTCCGTCATTATATGTAAGCTTGGTATAAATAAAGCCATCCCCGCATTTTTATCGCCCATAGAATTGGCAGTACTTTCAGCCTGTACACAGCTGCGTTCCGAATGAAAAACTCAAGTTCATTATAAACTACCAAGATAAATCCCTAACTTAATGTGCCCTAATTATTATTTCCTTCTTCATTTATTCTTCGCTAATGTGTTCCTAAATATCTCTACATACACCCAATCGAAGAATTCACCAAACCAACCAAAAAATACAACACAAATGCAGAGACAATTGCGCTAAAGAACAGGCAACAATTATTACTTATAAATCATAACAAGTCACAAATTTTGTAGTGATATTTGTGAACCTGAGTGTTGTCGTGTGCGAGTTTAACGTTCGTCTATAGAGTTGAGGGAACCTGGACCGCGCAAAAACGATATTGTTGACGCTTACCGGTTAATCATCATACTTTTTACACGTAATATGCGCATGCCTTTTATGTTTACTCTTCACTATCTTTCGGGAACACATATCATACGTTGAACCTGCGTTATAAAAATTCTCTTTGTTTCAAGTTCCCGTTTTCTCGTCAGGTTTTAGACACCGAACAGACCCCTACGTGAGTGCGTTGGCACGGCTATTGTCGGAACGGATGGTAAACGATAACGGAACGGAATATGATCGTGAACGTAAAAAGCTGAATCGTGCAATCTGAAGCCAACGGAACGAACGTGAAGAGTCTGTGAAAGCGGGCAGACGGACGGAAACGAACGATATTGATGCTGCCTGTCCAGTTTGCCACTGAGTCAACGGGCCTGGTGGAGCATCATAAACTAAAATCTAAACTTTGAAAACTTATGATACTGTCGGAAACTGCGATGCTGCTCGCTTGGCTAGTAGCGGAGAGCGCCACGGGTAGGACACCGGGGAACACTACCCCTCGATCGCTCGCATAGATCCGTTGTGCATTGTTCGTTCTAAAATCGCATGAGATTCAAATGGTTGTGGGT
>NW_027020176.1:0-10689 GCF_013076305.1 Rhopilema esculentum | reverse complement strand
GAAGATTTATGTGTTGCAATGTAAAGTATTATATGTTCTTAAAGTATTATATTAGATTATAATATCTTTATTATAAGAAAAGTATTCAAGCCATTTCCCTATTTTCTCGGGTCAAGAATGTCTTTAATGAAAAAGAACCTATCTAGCCTGTCATTTATTTTTGAAGATTTATCTTAGAGGTTCTTTTTGAGACGACTATTGGCATAAAACGTCGGAACTGGAAAATATGGCAACTGCTTTACATTTAATGGAAAGGATGAAGAACATAAATGGAAGCAGCATAGGCTCCATTGCGAGTTCAACTTCTCCTGTCACATCAGGAGGTTAAAAACTTACTTTTTCCAGTTGCAGAAAAGAACACTGGTTAGATTTCATATAAATTTACGAAACCCTTCTAAATACCCGGATCAACTTAGAATTTGAGAGTCTTTTTCAGTGCTTCTTTTATAACTTAACTGGTCTGATATGGTTTTCAAGAATTTGGATACAAAATTTCTTATAGCCTATTATGTCAAGGATTTTGGTGGTGAATATAAGAAACTCTGTTAAACATACGTTTTGAAAATTTTCGACTCTCCTACATATTGTTGAAGACATGACAATGGTTAGACAGACACCCTATCACCAGTTCTATTCGTTTCCGAGCAGGGACCGTTCTAATAACTAAGATGAGTAATATTTGCCATTCTTCTAAACAATATTTCACCTTGCAGTGAAATGACGTCCATCATGAGCAGCTGTAAGCGATAAAAACAAATGAGGAGACTTTATGGACTGTCATTTCCTCGCTCCAACAACATTTTTCGAAACAGTCGGGTTCTGAAATGAAATTACGAGAACTCATTCCTCCCAATGTTTCCATCAATTATATTGCATTGCTCTTATAATGGAATACCAGATAGAGAAGTGCACAAATAGGCCGTCTCTTTCATTACAAAACTTCTCCCCCCCCCCCTTCCTCTCAAATTTCTTATTCTTCTTTAGTAAAAGTCACACACATCCAAGGTTGATCTTTATTCATGTCCTGATTTTTAAACAATAGTGTTTTCCAAATTTTCAATCTTCTGTTCAACGATTTCTGAATGAAACGATCAAAAAACGTTACACGATCTCAAGTAATAACATCTTCAAAAATAGTTTCATCAAAAGTTCTTAAAATTTGATAAGGATCAAAGCAGAGTTCAAATTTTCAAGCATCCGCTTTACCTATATAAATGTTGCAAGATATTCCTAACTGACATTAAACCCTTTATTTTCCGCAGCTGCATCCTTCTTTCCTTGTGTGCATATTGATTCCCTGTATTCCATTTTCTTTGATATCTAGTGGACTAGAGTTTTATTGAAAATGAATAAACAATTAACGCCTAGAGAATTCCTTTTGCGAAAACTTTTTTGCAGGTCTCCACTCTCAACAATGATATCAACAGAAGCTATGAGTACCTAAGGGATTGCCATGAACAGGGGTGCGGGTTGATTATTTCTAGGACCAAGACGTCTTTGCGAACCCACTGACACGGTTTCGTGCTGGCTCTTGGATATTCGGTTAGCGTCTGATCGTGAAAAAGTTTTCAGCTCTGACTCTCTTGCCCGTGAGAATGTGGGCGTGAGAGATTTCAGGGACCTTTATTCCTTTATCAACTCCTGCTTATAACATCCTGTATTGTCTAAGCGTAGTCTCAATTTTCATATTGCATATTTTTTTCCACAGTGAGTTCCTCCTGGTGTGGACCATATTCGTCTTATGCTGCGATAGCTTCACACGTACTAATTCTATTGTTAGAGAGAATATATATCCAAGATATCCCTTTATTGATCGCCGCATTCATGTGGAATTTTACTCCAAGTAGATAATGTTCACACGTTCAATACCATTATAGAATATTCACAAATTTGAGCGCAAAGCTTTGGGACAGCTCTCTGATGTCATACTGTGGCTGTGGTCAAAAAGGGGCGTGGTAATTGTGCCTTTGCCTTGAGTCAAACCTCTGCATTTGACTCCATCGCTCAAACCGTCGAGTGCATCTCTCTCTCTTTTTCTTTAAAGAAATAAATTAAATAGACATTTAGGAGGAGGGATGCTATCCCTGCGCCTGACGCCAAATACTCTTCGTCAAGACATTTCAGTTCAAGATGCTCAACTAGTTAATCATTCTTGCTCCGCTAAGGACCTTATGTTCTTCATTCTTGTAAAGTTGTTGGATAATCCTTGTTCATTTGCTTTCCATAGAACGGTTAAGAGCCTTTATCATGGTTTCAAACATCTCCGTTATGCCAAAACTCTATCAAACGCTTTCTGAAATCAAAGAAGTTATTGTATTACTGTTTGTGTTGTTGTTCTCTTCATTTTTGCACCACAGAATTTTTAGTTATTGATTTGTTCTCCGTGCTGCTCGCTCCGTGTTCTCTCGCGTGTCCTAGTCGCTTGCGCGTTTCTCACTACGAACAGACTGTATTGCATAATTTTACGCATTTTGAGTGTGCTCTACTCTAGTGTGCTTAGCATGCATGGTCAAGTAGTAGGCATTTTTATATCTCCAGTTATGTAGTTTTGGTCTGAATAGAAGGTATTTAACTCGATACATTCTTACGCGCTCGCATTTTCTGCCTGTGTGCGTTAGTGTTTCTTCACAGCGGAATGTTCGTGAATGATGCGATAACTAGAGTCTTCACGTCTCTCCTCTACTTCGATATTGCAGTGCTCACATTACTCTCCCAGTTCTGCGGACGGAGAATAGGAGTGCCGCCAATTCTCTAGTAGTGTGAACTACCTTCAGTACAATGCCAATTCTTTTAGACTTTTTTCGATTAACAACTTCAAAGCACGCACCTCATTTCTATCGATATTGTGTGGTACCGCTTGTACCTGATAGTTGTTTGCCTACATCCGTCAGGAATCTTTGTGTCCATGTCATTAACATTAGAGTTTGATGATGCTTGATTAACATTATATTTCTGTAGCTTACTTCTTTCTTTGCGGGTACGTTAACCTGTGTACATAATAGAATGTTCATAACACAGTAGAAAGAGTGTTCACAGTTAAGGGACTCGATGTCACGACATAACAGTTGACTAGCTCGCTCATGAAAAAAGCTTCCAATATCACACTGCTCTGTCATAGTCAAATAGCTGACTCGCTACGATATGAGATTATCCTTCTTTCTCAGGTGGCTTAGTTTTCTTTGGCGACTACTTCACCTCTTCCCTCGCGCTCCGCTGCCGTGCTGAGCTTCCTATAGCAAGAGAATTGATATGTCGGCGTGAGTGCCGCTCGCGAAGTTTATCCCGCGAGTGTACACGAGCCCTTCGTCAGACACCTTTAGATAGTTTCATTTAGATGTCAGACACTGTGGACAATATATTCGCTCCTCTCTCCTCGCTATGAAATAACAGATACAAAACTGAGTGTCTACGGCACGCTACCTCGCTGTGTGTGTTCGCTCTCGTTGGGCGCCGCTGTGTTATCAAGTGGTTTGACGCTGGGCGAAACATCATTTTTATACTGCGAATATCGTATATCCTCTCGAACGGACTACCCTTCTGAAATTAGAGTGCAGTCATATTACTCAGATAATGATAGATGACATACAGGTGCCCTGGGCCTTTATAACTCATCAGCAAATATGAACGCTTCATCTCTTGATCCACACTGCGATCGGCGAATAGACAGAATAAGCTTGCTCTAGCTGTGTCCTAGTGTACACCTACCTGTCAATATCCCACTGCCTTCGCGTATAGTAGATAATTCAAGACTTCGATCTTGTCTCATGTGTGGTGCATAAATGTCAGGCAGATTAATGGTGTGTGGGATACTCTATCTAGGTATTGCCTTCCTTGTCTGTTCATCATCTGGTACACCAGGTGAGGTGCTTCTTTTATAGTCCCGATCTTATTGATGTTTTGTTGTATAGTGTGTCAATAGTTCGAACATGCAATTTTCTTGTCCTATTTTATAATTCTAATCATGCCATCTCTAGAAGTTGTGCAGGATCAGGCCTCTTGTAGCGTCACCTGTCTCTATTGTGCGACACTAATGAACTCTAGTGGTGTTACGTCTGAAGTGCTTCACAGTATAGGTACATAACTGCGTCGTCCAATGAAGCCTGAAGTGCGCTGTTTCATACGTCTCTCTCTGCAGTCTTCTTCGCACAGTCTCTCCAGCTCTACTGAGTCGCTCTCTTGTACTTTAGCGGAGGTGCGCCTTTTCTCCACTGTCTCCTTTTGAATTCTAGTGCTACTTGCGATATGACAACTCAGTGCGTGCCAGATTTTATACAAACTGTCAATCCAAGCATATCTTGTCGTAGGATCGATAGAGCGGGTACTTTTTCTCTGTACTCGTACCTACTAAATAGAGTATATGATTCTCGCTGGTCCGCGTTATTTCGTGCTGTTCATGCTTACCTGTGTCCTATACAGCGCCGTTAATATCCTTACTAACACTCTCCACATTGGCTGACTTCTCCTCATCTGGAAGTCTGTCCGATATCCATATACGATAGGATTACTTATCTTATGGTACTGTCTCTTTCTTATGCTGTGATTTTACTTTCGCTCAAAGGCGCCTCCCTTACTCTCCCAGCACTCCACCATACTTCTATACTCGTCATCCAAATACTGACCAACATGTACCTACTCAATAAATTAAATGTTAACCCATATTGGTTCCAATTATGATAGACCTATTCTTACTCGAATAGAGGAAGGCATGTAGCGCACTTGAATTTATTGGGAGATATCGTTCTACAAAGTACATATAATGTGGCAGCGCGCTAGTCTCTATTGAGTGGCATATGAGCTTGATGGTGTCCTATGTTCTTCGAGAGATGTAGGCAAAAATATAATGTCAGTATACTGCTCCTTGCCTATTAATAGTGTATGTGAGTGTGCTGCAGAAAGCCATTATGCTCTTAACCACAGTTGGAAAGATCTGTGGTTAGTGGCAATACATCATTAAAGCTGAACGTAGATCAATCGTTCATATGAGGAACTGTAGCTCTATGGACTGACCACCGACAGGAATAGCATGTGAAGTAGACAGATCATTCTTGATACCTTGAGGTAATTTTTGCTCGCCACTACGGGATATATCTTGTGCATCTCGTATATAAGTGTCTTCTCTAAATTTCTCTCTATAGAATCAAATTGTGATATTCGCGAGCTCTTCAATACGGGATTGGCAAAGTCGCGACTTTATGTGGTGAGATCTTACTAAGTCTATAGTCATGTGAATCAATTTGAACGGGATATACTATAACCTGGTCTCGCACTCTTTCTCCTAATCTCTCGGGACTAGCTTTAGATCGTTCGTGCCGCTGGCCGGTTGGCTGAGATATTTAGCATGTGGTGCGCGGGAATGAAATTCGGGCGTACCTCTCGTTTGGTCGTTCTGCTAAGACACATACTTGCATCTCGAATTGTTGGAATAAAATATTACTCAGCCGTAGTATATCTCTCTCATCAACTCTCAAACAATCACAGTACGGACACGTTAAGTGTCTACATGGCGCTAGTAACACAGTTCCTCACCGGTACTCAAACCTTGAGTGCACAGTCCCTATGTGCGCCTTTACAAGTGTATGGCAGATAAGGTGATTAGATCCCTCAGTGCGGCCTCTAGGTCGTGTCCCTTCTTGGTTGTTATACCCAGTGTGATCTCTAATTATGCATACTCTTACATTCGTAGTACGCAACATACAAATGTGACACCATGCCCTCAATGACGTGCATTGCGTTGTGTGTTATATACTATTTCAAAACAATTTAAACTCTACAACCCTTTGTATGGAACTAGGTATGCGAACTTGATGCAACAGACAATGATAGCGACTATCCGATGCGTATAGCTTCTCTCAATGCTCAGCTGGGTGCGCTAGACCTCTCGACTCATAACATGATGATGCATCCTACCTATTCAGATGACCCGGTTCAGTTTGCGCACAGACATAGAACAGCGAGTGAGTGACACATGCTAGCGTACATGAAACAGCGAAACTCATGTTGACTCTCTCTCGGTTCTATAATTTTTACAATAAAATATCAGTTGTATATATGTACACTATTATAACACTTTCTGATACTCGTCACTTGATTTTCTACTAGCATTATTTATTCTTCTACTCTGGTGCGTATGCTCTGTGTAGACAAAGAAAAGATATGATAAGCACAAAGGGTAACATACATGGACTCTACCTGCTATAATTGTGATCATTGTGTGTAATATGGTGTTCCTATGCTACGAAACAATACCGTGTGGCAGTCTATTTAGTAGACGCACACTGTGCTATAGCCGCATATTGCCGAGACGCAGAGCAAAACACAAAGAGAACGGTGAGATGGATGTAGCATATTGCATCAACTAGTCTCGCTCAGTCATGGTCAGCATTGAATCAAATTATTTTTATATAGAGACATTTAAAGCTCAAATACAATTATGTCAGATGCCTCTGAGAACTAGATCTTTGTCATTTCAAAAGTTACTCAGCACTTGTTCACGCAGGCCGTTTCCAAGTTCGGCTTTCAACTTAACTTGTGGCAATGAAGTTGAGTTACAATTAACGATCTAATCCTTAACATTCTGTGTGCGCCCTATTACACCATCGTTCTGATAAAATCTTTCGTTTATAACTGAATTCTTCATCATGGCATAATATGGTGTGCAACTTCGCGCTCTAAATTACTCCACCCAAAGTGCCCCGTTGGCCTCACAGCTCTGACCTATAGGTGGGCTGTGGGGCCATGACTCCCTCCCACTTTGTTGAAGACAATAGAGCTTGAATGGCAGATCTTTTGGAGTGTGACTTGAAATTGCACCTTGCCCTCCTTTCCCTTCCTCTTTGCTTTTTAAACTTGTGTCGTATGGAGCCCACTGCTATGTGGTGGCTTTGCAAAAGCATGAATATTCTCTTTCTTATCTGATAAGAAAGGGTTTATATTTACTCCATTTCGATTACATTCATTTTTTACATTCAATGTTTTACCTCATTTTCAGAGAGAATAAGGTTGCTGTTTTTGAATATTACAAGAGGTCCCCAGTAGTGAGCTTGTTTCCTATTGAATCCAATTTTTTTGCGTTAGGAAAGCCTACTCTAGGAAGTAGTCAGTCATTGAATAAAAATCAAAGAGAGCTAGCTTTCTTGGTCGAAACTTTTGGAGACACAACTCTCTCTTTTTTGCCTTTCTGATATAAACTACAAATTCTGGGAATTTTCTCAGCACACATACATTCTATAAGGTACAAAGAAAAAAGAAAACAAAAGACCTGGGCCATGCAATGGTTTTTGCTCGACAAGGCGTAATTGCTCTATTCTCCCCGAATTTATATTCAGAAAATACCAATTTGGATATTTGGCTGGACAGAGGTTACATTGAAGGGAAAATAAGTCAACACTTCAACCAACAGGCTCAAGGCACCATCTTGTTAGATTGGGCAATTTTTTCTATTGAGTTTAACATATTCTTCATAGAACTCAAAAAAAAATTGTGTTGAGATAAATACCAACTCTTTCAACTTGTATCAACCCAAGCATAGGAACACGAATTGGCTTCGATCACAGCTCAAGATGAAAGCCACTGCTATGATATCATTTCCCCAATTAAATCACAGTATGAGAGCCAATCATCAGCGACCCTAAACAAGACATAGGAAAAAACTGCATATTAGGCCTCCTATCATAGGCCAACCCCTTATATTTAATATAAGTTTTTACTATAAATATACTGCGCAAATGTTTGAAAAATTCACTATGATGTTTACAAAATTAGATTTTTATTGCTTCACTACTTACTTTGCTAGTTGCACGATTAACTATGTTTATGCTATATTAGCGTTTTAAAATCTAACCACACTTTTAGCTTTCCTTTATCAGATCAATTGGCTGGTCTAAAGTACTATATCTGTTCTCTTTTCTTATCAATACTGTTACCTCTCTATCCTCAGGTGTCTCGTATCTGATTTCTTGGCAAGATGAAATGATTTTGAAACAACTACATTATCGGTTGACATAACAAACTACTTCTTGAACCTCTAAATTTATCTCCGTGAACCATCTCATTCTGTTTCCCTTCTGGTGCAAGGCGAACCTTTATTAGAATTCCCATAATATACTAAAAATTGCTTGCGTGACCGCAATATGATGAATTTAAGGTTAACTGATCAATGTAACGTAAATATTACTTCAGTGAATAAATTTTACATTAGATTAAACTTCACAATAAAAACTTGGATAACGAGCTATACTCGAAAACGCTTCGTTAATATTTTAAATAAGATTTTTCCTTAAGTACAATTCTACTTACAATTGATGCGTTATTTTAAATGCATACACTTTATTAGGCGCTTTCAAACGATGTCCAAAACAACAAAACAGGCTTGTCGTGTATTATAAGCTAAGGGGGACTAGGAGATCTCTGACTAACAAAGAATGTGAATTTTGTAATTGACTTCTCTGCAAATCTCTTAATTTACACTTGCCATATTGTTTTGCCAGAATCAAAATGCCCGTTCATGTTTTACATAGTACAAGCTCTTCGTTTTGCATGTTAAAACTTTCAAGGCAGTCGTGTCCAACATTTCGTTTGGAAAGCTGTCTTTCGCAACCCGGCGAGTCCTTTAGAGCGTACTTTTCTTCCCAATAACCGGCCTAAGTACGAGTACTCGCATTAACAATAACAAAAAAGCCCCTTAATCAAATTTCTTCAAACAGGCTGCCCCGGGCATAAGCATGTCGGTGTGCAAGAGATTGCCTTTGTAAAGTCTGCATGATTCTCCTGTGTTAATGTGATATTGACAGGAAATTCTATATTTTTTAGGCTCTTGTTAATGCCCTCTGTGAGGTGCTTTCCAATTTACAAACAAGATTTTTCGCATTGTTCAAGCAGATGTCCACCATCTTGCAGGGTTTCTTTTTAAGCTTTATTCTCACGGTGGGGGGGGGGGGTCTGAAACTTGACCTTATGTGCAGCCTCAACTGACCTGGGGCTATGTTGTGTTTATTCTTCGCCATTACTAGGCTAGGTCCCCATTGGCTCCACATTGACGGTTGGACGCGTTAAACACTACCTAGATTCTCATGCCAGCGTTAGCAATGATTACAACTACCGAGCTGCTCGTCGGTTTTCATCTGTTAACCACATTCATTTCATAACCGTCGACGTAATTTTATTGAAGCAAATTTTTCACCTCGCAATAGAATTAAATTAATGTAATGGATACATCGTGCTTCTACTGGGGCCTATAACATTAGCATGTTCAAATCGGTAATCCAAGATTGTTGGAAACCCCGATTAAAAACTAAATTATGTTGAATCAGTATATCAAAATTTATTTTCTGAAAAAAATTGGGGAATGTCTTATAATCTAAAATGGCAATCTTTAGCTAACTTCGAAATATGCTGAAAAATTAGATTTCTGATTTGTGCATTGAAAGTATTTTGGATAATGAAATTCTTTATCCATCTCTTATAGGCTGGGAACGAAATGAGTAGGTAATGTGGGGAGTAAAATAATTGACAAAAGTTTTTCACAAATTTTCGTGTTTAATGCTTTTGCCTTGTAGACTAGATGGAAGTTTATGACTATAAAGAATGGCTAAATCTATGTTCATTGAATTTTTTTGGTTGTCTTTGTTATCATGCACTATTCGTTATTGAAACAAAATCTTTTAGTCATTCTGCCAGAATGATATTTTGACATTCTTCGTCAAAGACATATAGCTATACAAGCAGCAACTATCCAGGGCTACCTGGTAAGAATACAAATGCAGATATTACCTTTAAAAACATTTAGGGACTTTGAATATACACTATATGGTATGTCCAGAGATATGACCGCATTCAAATTCATATGATCTGTTGGTGAGCAATTTGTGACGTATAACATAGGAAAAAATGTTTTTCTTGACTCTTACTTTACTTATTTCCAAGCTGCACTGATAGAAGACCCCCACCATAATGTATATGTTGTGAGAAGAAATTGCTCTTTTCCAAATCTCTCACTATCGTTTTTCACGCACACTTCGTTTCCCTAAAATCAAATACGACTTATGAAACAGAATTAAAAAGCTTTCGGTCTGCAAGTCCGTCCTAATATTGCGCTTAACCTTCAATTTTATAAAATAATCATGTTGTGAATTTGGTAATAATAATAGATATCCTATAGAAATTTATGTATAAACTAAAGTTTATAATAATAAGGTTCTTATGTGTTTTATATCCTGACTATCGGTTGTAAGACTCTTGAAATCTCTCTATGACAGCGCGGTCTATCTGATATGGAGAGTTTTTGCAGCAATATCGTTATACTGAATACACAGTTATTGTATCTTCATTCGTGACTTTGCCATTCAACGAGTAGGATAAACTGTATATTTTTCCATGCACGTTATTTACATCAGCAGAGGAGATTTACCCGTTCACAAGGACCTAAGAGAATTTAACAGTCTGATTTATGTTGAGTAAGTAATAATTACATTACACTGCAGTCCTCCTGTAATATCCAGAAAAATGTTGAATGAACCAGAGGCTAAAAAGAAAAGAACCAGACGGATTGAAAAAATTGGCCGAGGTCTCCTGTGGAGCATAGAAAATCATGACACATCATAAAAAGGTTAATCTTGGACCATATTTTGTGAAAGGTTGAGTAGACATATTTTTCAAGACCCAAGTCCATATTGTGCCCGTAGAATTACAAAC
>NW_027020175.1:0-10696 GCF_013076305.1 Rhopilema esculentum | reverse complement strand
TTTCTAATGTATGTTCGAACCCAAAACATGTACTTCTGAGAAACGTATATACGCATAAAAAGCAGCAGGAGTACAGAGATGTAATTTAATCTTGGACCACACTTTAAAAATTGAGACCGCCTATTTTGCTCTGGCAATGAATCGTTTACTGAGTAACCGCCTCAAGAGAGAGATGTATGTTGTATTCACGCCGTCCGTCTACCGTTCAGGATTCTGGATACTCAAAGAGCGAGTGAGCATATCTATAGATAAGAACAGACATATATTGCGAAATATAAAGCAATACTGCCCTCTTGTTTTTCGTGAATATAAAAGATAAAAAATCGACGAGAAATATAAAGCAAAATACAAACGTATAGAAAAGGCCAAAATGCTTTCAACAGGACGATCACTCAACACATAAAACTTGTATATATGAGGATAGAAAGAAGATTCATGAGTTAGAGGAATGCAAGGTATTGGTATTCTCTTTTCGCTAATTTAAAATATAAAAATTTTTTTAATGTCTACTGATTATTTGTTGTATTTATCGTTATATTACCAACTCAGAGGCACAAGTTGTATAGAACATATCCTTCTCAATGAACTATTTAAGTGAGTGGTCTAACCTTTATAATACCTATGATGCCGATCAAAGCTGTCAGTCGGGAAAGCAGAAGATAATAGCTGCAAGACATAGGAGAACAATTAGTTTTCAGGAAGATTATACATGATATGAGCGAACTTTTCGTCTCTAGCCACACATAAGAGGCGAGTCAGAATTCAATCTCTTAAATGTGGCACGCATCACTTAGAGAGTCATAGACCGTTAATATCTTATCGATAGCTGCTCTACTGAAATAGATGGGTAGTAACTGTTTTTCAAAAGAAAAAGGATAAGCATTTGGGTCGGACATCACTTGAACTTAATGGAGATCCACTACATGCATAAATGTGAAATTGGAAAACGATTGCACAATATTGGAATTAAAGAGCTAAGTATCTTAAGTGAACTACACTGGTGTAAAGTAAAATACGAATTCTTCCATATTGCTAACCACTGCAGAGACCTTTGGGGCAACGAATATCATTCCTCTGACAAGTCATGAAACCAACAATATGTAGACGGCTTACTGCTAGCCAGCATTTCACAAGATTCATGCATTTTTGGTTATGGTGAGATTATAGCTGTCTGAGAAAGAATTGGTTCCTATAGAATGCGGAAAGACAACCAACCAGAGCGAGAAACAATTGTGTACTAGATGCCGGATCTACTAATGATGGACTATTAGGCCTTCTGATCATTTTATGGTAAGAGTCGCTACAACCGACAATCAGACCTACTCGAGACTAATCACACGATAGTTTTGATGAAGCATAAGCTACAGGTCAACTGATAAAGTTGAGCAAGAGAAACGGAAGCTCATGTTTAATGAACTCTGAGATATTAATATAGGATTTCTATATTCAAAGGTACATGCGTGTATTCGAAAAAAATGAACGGAAATGATCACTTCTCTCCTACGAATTGAGATTTTTATACTGGTCCGCCACATTCAGGATTTTTACTACATGAGTAGCACTTTATTTTCTTGGCGCTCTCAGAGTAGAGAAATGACGACGGGCATTTGTTTTGGTGAGAATGAATTCCTTTCGTCGAGACGTGCTCAACAATTTTGGAGTTAAGTCACATTGTCATTTGTCGTGTTGCTAATAATTTATAATAGTACATATGGGTTGAGTCCACGCTTCATAAATAGCTATTGTTCTACTAGCCATAGATGAGAGTCTTAAATTTTAGGTAAATTACTACAATTAGGGAAAAACATAAAACAAACTTATAGTGAACCGATAGTAAGGTATCTGACTCTTAACGTCTACAAGGGTCGCCTTACAGCAATCTCAATGCGGTTTAATTTTCAGGAACATTTGGTGTATAGGGACCTCCCGGCTACATTTGGCAACTCCATAATCTGTCGAACCTAGACTAAGAGTGCCTTTGGACACAATTTTCCGCTGGTCTAGAGAATGCATATGATATTTTCAGTGAACTCACTGGTAACTGCCATTAAGATCATGATACTTTTGAGAGTACTCTTTTCAGTATAAAAAGGAGCTAAGAATTAACTGTGGATTTTACTGGGTTCTTCAGAGATGTATAGCCTGATCAGCAATTTAGAAATCGAAGTAGAGACCATGAGATGCATTAATATTGATAACATTTTTTATATGACAAGACGGAAATTGTTCGACTTAATTCATTAGGTTCTGCCGTTCGTATGATGTATTTTGATGTATTAGGAATAGGTTTAGCTACAACACCTTACTGACCATAAGTCTCTATTATTCTTCGTTCGATGAATGAGCTAGAGGTGAGTCAAATAACGCGGCAAACCTTATACATATGTGTAGAATTACCGACTATATTTAACAGAGTACATAGTATAGTGTAACCACCGCTGTGTCGTACAAGAATATATAAAGGTACGCCATTATTATGGCTCGTTCGGGTTACAATTTCATTGTCGTTTCCACATTTAAAAATTGTCTGGGCGTCAGGTGCAAGCAAAAAGCTGGCCTTGTATGTATGTAGCCATTCTTTACTAGAGCTTGCTGGATATTTCCATCAAGATATTATTGGTATTTTTCTGTATTGAGCTGTCGATACAAACAACAATAATGACGCTGAATCTTAGACTTAAGAAGCGTATATTTATCAGACAAATGGGAAGAGTGAGTATCAAGCGTCTATTGAATATGAGGTTATAAGTACACTTATACGTAACCAATATAGAAATCACATTTTGCGTAATACTTTTAATATATTAATTTTATGAATACATTCAACGACTACTTTGTTTAATATATTGTGTCTTTAACATAACAGTAATTAAAATAGTTTTTCGAAAGTAAATTCATATACCAAGAAATATATTCGGTTATACACTTACGTATCAATCGATGACAACTGAGATGGTTCCGGCCATCATTGTTTACGCCTCTCAATGACCATATGAGGAAAGAAAGTAAGCAGAACAGCGAACTCAATAGCAGCTATCTTGATGAAGCGGAAAACAGAGAGAAGTCGCTTTATGACAACAGAATCTAAGTGATCATAAATGAAGTAAATAACATATACACAATAATTTATAGTAAGGGCAGACAAGCCACACATAATCACTGAATTATTAGTATTGTAGCAATACCATTTTTGAAACAGCACAGAAGCCGTAGTAGATAAGCTCACGGGCCCATAACTTATATACTAGGCGAATTCCAATTTATCCGTGTAACCAATTATGGTATCAAATGAATAGGAGAGGGGAGAGGGTTCTTTTGGAATCAGCAGCGCGATCATTAGAGTTAGTCAGAAAAAAGTGAATTGGTATGAAGTGACGACAAAGTGGAGTCAGATATGAGATCTATATTACACAATACTCCTACACTAGATTATTTCCGAGCATATAACCATATAAAACAGAAGTCTAGTTATAAATAAAATCACCTCCTACTATGTCGATGTCTAGATCTTATCACAAACTATTTTCTATACACAGTAATAGACTCTTATGGAGAAGGATCATTCTAAATAATAACATTGAGACCTTACGATCTTATTCAGAGTATATACTCGCGATGTAGTAGTTTTCTAGTTTTAATATCAAGCAGCAGTCTACGCAATTCCGTCTCAAATATTAGTACCCTGAAACTCCGTCGCACCACTCCTGACAACAATAAACATTCTAATGGTCAAGAAAACTTAACAAAGCATACGGGTTGTATTAAAATAATACTTATTACATTGATAACAATCTCATACAACAATATCCAATAGACAGATTTCATGATAAAGCACCATTACAACTTACTTTAATCGCCCTTAACACGATTTTGTTTAAGCAAGGCCCTGATTTTGACTTATACCACGACTAAAGTTGTTGAATAAATCCTCTTCTCAGAGCTTCAGAGTTTTATCAATCTTGAGAATATGAGATCTCTATACTAATTAAGTATCTAACTTTCGTTTGGGGAATACAAAATCGTGAGATGATCGTATAGATAGGTAGGGTAATTAAACAGCCTATAACAGAGTAATAAAGGAATGCTTTCTTTGTCTATAAATTCTGATTTCTCCGAGAGAGAGAGAGAAAAGGAATCTCATTATAGTTTAGTCCTACTAATTTGGCTCATGAATAGTAACTCGCTTTGCGGAAAGAGAAAAAACTCTCTGAATAGTTGTTAGCTTGAGATTTATAGGCTCTATTCCATGTCTGAGCTACTAGATATCGGAGTGATAACGTTGTAATACACTGAACACATGAGAGCAAAGAATTGTATATAGAAGAAAGTTTTACACCGAGTCAATAGAGAACGCAAAATATTTCATATCCACTCAACCCTGGCAAGAACCAGAACCAAGAAAACACTTGTGTTCATTAATGTATTCGCATATAGTAAATCAGGTGCATGTGGTTTAATCTGTGAGACACGAGCCCTTTCGTTCGGTAAATGAACGTTTAGAGTCTATGCAGGTGAGTACATGTTATTGTTAATTATTTAATGTACCAGACTACCCACATAAGAGATGGTGCATTCCTAACATAAGTTTGCATGCATATCATAATAACTGGAAATGAGATGAATATCTGAAATTATAGCATTGCGGTGTATTAATAGAATATCTCAATTAAAACTAGCATAGCTGGGTATTTTAGGTGATTATATAATGCAGGCAACAGACTGACACGTTCTCGTGTTCTAGCACTTGTTTGTGGATTTGTGCCTTAATATCTGATTAATTTTGTTAAAGAAAGATACAAAGGTATGTCATTTACAGTTTCCTATTTCATTCATATTATCACTTGCATCACGGATGTTTATTGCGCCTGATATTCTCTCAATCTCCGTATGTTTCATAGACACGTGATATAATTAGTTTTCATGGGCCACTTGATGTCCTTCGGAGTCACAGGATTCTAGCTATGTAGATAAATGTGGAGTTTTTGTAACCATCACATACAGTCCATTGGCTAATTTTTAGAGCGCTTTTTCGGGTTGTTGGGCGACCAGCTGACACCATGTCACTGGCCGGCGAGTGTCTCATGCAGAGATTTCAAATGCTACTATGATGAAGCAGAAAGTTTCTTATTCTATAGACTTTTATTATCGTCTCGTGCAACGTGACAGCATTTGTATTTAGATTGTATGTAGGGAATGACAGAATGTTTGGTAAGTAATCGTATCAAGCAGTATATATACAATGAGTCACTCGAAGATATACTGTAGGAGACTATATATTATTTTCGGGACAAGTATCATGCTATATAAAACTAGGATGGATAGGTATTGGATGGAATAACCAGAATCACATTCAAACAACAATGTCTCACACAAGCTTAGCTAGTATCTTTTAAATCGAGAGGGGAGGAATGACACTGAAAGCATCTATACCTCTCACTATAGCAATCTATACGACCATAGAGACTTGATAACTAATTTATATAGGGACTGCTCATTATACCGATTACGTACAAGGCATTTCGGGTCGCTCGATATCACATGCTACAGTGCGGAGGAACTAGACTGTTTTTCACAGAGTTCACACACGAGAATCAGAAAGAAAACACTTACCAAATTGATAATATGGCTTCGGAAGGAACTTTAGCCCTTACTTTCTAGATCTGTCTATATTTTTGCATATTTTCAGTAATTACAAGGGCCACCCTCAAACTAAACAACGCAAGAAGCAAGCGTAGGGGCAAGAGGAAAGACAAGTATGAAAGTATACGAGAAGAGGTGGATTGTATTGGCTATACTTTAGAGTTATAGCGCAGTTTTAAGTAAATTTGACGACATATTTTGTTCGATGTATTTTCTGCATTCTAATAATACATGCACGTTATTCAAGTGTAAGGTTGATAGCTCGAGTCGGTAGCAGAGCCAATTCCATAAGAGGCCAAGATTGAGGGTAGATAAAGAGAAATAATATAACCAACAAAAGGGAGCGCAAATATTTTTTTAGAAAAAGTGTTAATATAAGGGAATAATAATATGAACACTAGCTATATTGTTTAAATAATTTTTACAATGAGATCTTGAAATATAAAGCCATTCTTGAATTAAAAGATAGAGGCAGATCATTTATTTTGTTTATTGAGGATGATAGGCATCATGAATTGGCTCTGATGTAACAAGCATAACCTAACGTAACTTCCACGAGAAATTCTCCTAAGTATAGCTACAATACCTCCCGCTCTAGATACGCCCACCTCCATTTTAGCACATATAGAACATTCTCTCTCTGTCTCTCGTTATTCCGGAGGGAGCGCTTTCATCTCTATGCTCGCATTTACTTGGATTGAGAACATCTATTTAACATATGGCTGGAACAGCTTATAGTTGGTTAGATATTAAAGAGGTATTGCATAAATAGAGTAGTTTATGCCATAGAGTATATGTAAAATATTACACACAGGGGGACAAAAATGAAGCCGAAATTACTGTTCTTAGTTAGTGTCGCTTAGCCAATGAGGGACCTCTCTTAAAAAAGTCCCCTTGGATCTAAAATTTATTTTACAAGTTGCGACTGGCATCCTCAGTGTTTTTCTAAATAAATATTTGCAGACTATGATTGGGTTTTTTGATATGAGACAATTCGAGACCAGCTGGAAAGAATTTCGATAGACTAGAAGTTTACGGTGTAATATGAGGAGCCATTACATCAATACTGAGACTAAAAACCACAACGAACATTATCATCGATGAGTAAAGATGACTCAGACTGAATTATTGTTTTACCTATGTCTTTATCACATAAATTTATTTAATTTCACAATGTTTTGCTTTGGACACACATGGACAAAGCATCCTTTGTTTGGTAAAACATTCATAGTGTTTGTAGTTGAGAAAACGTTTCTTGAAAAAGCCAAACATTAAACGCTAAAACTAGATCAAGCCCAAACAGTTCGAAAAAGCCAAATTTCTGGAAAAATTTGGCTTAGAAGGGTAATGAAAAGCCATCTACAGGTCCCCTCAAAGCCAGAGTTAGACAACTGCACTGCAATCAGAGGATTCTGTGTGAAGCTGTCCTCGTTACAAAGGTTGGTTGATAACAAAATTGATATCAATATTTCACTGGTTTTTCGATTCTAGTCTTATGCGCTCCATCATAAATTTGATAAATAAATTGAATTTGCAGATGTTCCGCCTTTAGATTGCAGGGCGGTAGCCGGTGGAATGCAGATCTCCAATTTGGTGTCTTTTGGATTTCTCGCTAAGAAATTTTTTTTTCATCCTGAATGTATGATTTTGCCTGTGCATCTATGATATTTTTTTGCTCTTATGTAGTAATCCTTGTAGCAAGCACGAAACCCAATTATAGATACAACACACATGAGAAGGGACCATTTTGCACATACTAGTACGCCTACAATTAGCTATGCCTTGTATGTAACATATGTCTAATCGAGCATTTATTTGCTTGGGAGTTGTTTTTTGTTAAATTGCTCGGTCAGAGCTGAAACAATTTGACTGTTTGATGGAGATTTGTCGTTTGTCAAGAATATTTATGAACTTTTGTAGTATTATCAATAATCCCTTGCCTGCCGAGCATATTGACTTTATTAACATAACTCGTCATGATTGTGTGAGTATAATTATCCTGTTGATTGATTTATATCTTATCTTATACAACCCATTAATAGGGCAATATGGTTTGTTGGGGATTCTTGCCCACCCTATCAGCAGAAAAAGAGCAGGTTGTTGACTTGCTCAGCCAAGGGTCCAACATTGTCCCACTATTTATCTTTTCAGACCTATCATGTGAACGTAGAAGTTAGAGTATTCCTGGAGGAGGGCTACACACAGTTATTACATTGCATTTTTTTCTTAGGGCGACAGAATTAGGAATTTGCTTAGATGCATCAGAATTAATTGAGTAAGGCAATTGCACTAGTCTTTCACACACACGGCCATTGAGAAGTATAGCATAGAAAGGACAAAACAATACACTGAAAATGGCAAATATAGTTTTTTGAATCAGGCTTCTTGAAATGAACCTTGAGAGTTATTTAATTGTATCTAGAAAAATGTGTAAGGAACACGGCCGATAGTGATAAGTTACACAGAACATTATAAATTATGGAAGATGCGAAAATAGATCAATAAACTGCAACATATTCGCTTAAATCTTCAGCCTCAAGAAGTCATTATACTCTCCATATTATGTCGTAGGCTACTAAAATCTCATTTATATTGTTTAATATTTTAGAGAGATCTAATAAAATCTATCAATTTCTTCAGGTTGGGGTGGAGAGAAGTTATTCGTATCTTTACTATCTTTGTGTGTATTACACGCTTTGGGTATTGTATTTGTTATGTCTTAAGTTGCATAATAAAATTTAGTAGTTGACAAAAAGTGGAAGAGCGTTCATCTATTGGGGCTAGTCCAGTCAAACAGACTATCTGAGGGATTTATGTAGCCAGAGTGGCCTTGTGGTTCTATGTAGGAGCACAGCACTATTATGATCTAGATTATCAGTTGTTATATTCTCTCTTACAGGTAAGCATTCTATGTTATGCCTAGCCTGCTTTAACTAAAAGCTCATACATCTTCCAGAACTAGCATATGCTAGCAGGATAGGTTGTTGTGTAAACTGAGTCCTTGAGTGTCATTGTGGTTTTGGTGTGTGCTTCAGAATAAAGAACAGATGAACTAGCATCGCCAATTATATTTACTGTATAAAATATATTCTTTCACACACTAGGAACGCCCGTGAGATGTAAACAAACACAGGTTTCTGTTAAATTAAGCTTATAAGCACGTTCTGTTCAGTTCCATGCTAGTTCACACACACACACAGGTTAATGCATACTTCTCGCAATCGACATCAAAAGTTACGTAACCTGTAGCATTTATTATTGCTTTGTTTGCATAGAGAAGTGTTTTACGAACGGGCCATGGTGTTTATGCTTTCTGCGAGACCGGATTATAACGGAGCCGCTGAGTATATTAGTGAACTTTAAATAGCTCTGAACTAGTCGAAGTAGTCACTAAGAGAGAAACTTCGCTACTAAGGAGTCGCAACATAGCGTGGTTGGCGTAACAAGAGCAGACAGTGGACATCTATACTTTCGATCATTAAGCAGAAATACTCTCTGTGATATCACTCGAAGACAGAGATGTGCATGCACGAGCTCTAGGATATTGGCGAATGCAATCGAAACCAAAATTCCACATTAGATTTAGAATAGCTTTGTGTAAAGCTGAAATTCGGACCTTCAGGTTTACTATCTATATGGTAGATAGCACATTATCTATTTTTCACAAAGATGAAGAGCTGGTTTTCAATAGGTACGCTATACTTTTGCATGAGAACATAGTAGTGAAACTTTATGTTGACGTAAATCATGTTTTAGAATTATATTGATAATAATTTTTACCTATATAGTTGTTTCAATGGAATAATCGATACTTCAACTATATTATTCGCTAGTTACCAATTACCAGTTGGTAGTGCTGCAAGATATACACTGATTGAACCAGTCCCGCACTCCCCAGTCCATGTTGAACGTGTTTTAAAAAGAGCTCAAGGAAACCTAAGTAGTATTTTCAGAAACTCCAATGATGTTCTTGCTATTTCGACATTATGTTGGATCTTATCGGCGGCCTATTGAATTTGTTCTCATCTCTGTTGATTTTGGTATATTGTGTTATATGCGCACACGCTGATTGGATTAGTAACAACAACACCGCTTTTTCATAAGTTCAGTTCCTTAGCAAGAAGTAATTGAACTTTCATGAAGTAAAGTATTCATATCCCGTGATCTTAATATTATGGTCCAACTTTAATGACTATTAGACATAGGTAACATATACGAATTACTATTTAGTGAACGTTAATGAACAATTTTGCTCAGTTAAAAGTAGATGATTACATACTTTGACAACAAGCAATAGCCATGCAAAAAGTGTTGTCTTTCCTTTTTCTCGTTTATAATGTTTAATGAGTACAACTTCAAGTACGACCATGAGAATGTGGTCGTAACCTTTTGGAAAAGCATGCCATGTTAAATGCATAATATTTCTTTATTAGAGACCTGTTGTGACCTACTTATAATTTGCTTTTAGTGAAGCAATTACTTAAATCAGCCCCTTACTAAAAAGATCACCGGATGATCTAATTTCATTAATGGGACATGTGCTTTTATCACAAATCGACTAACCATACGTTCTGCATTTACTCAAGATTTAACGGATGTTGATGACAATTATATAATACCTTGGCTGTTATATCGTTGTTAATTAAATATACGTAGATCTCTGGTTGAAATTTAAATTCGGAGAAACATTTCAAAATCAAATAATTTTTAAATGTTTGTCTTGATGTAGTCTATAAATTTAAAAAGAAACGGTCAAAAAATAGAGGTATATTTGCTTTAGAATGAGGTGTAAATCAAGTTCCATTGTTTTTTTTTCAGATGAGCGACAAGGATTCTACAACACGTAAAAAGGCTACTGAAAGAAGAAAAGAGAAACTCGAACGAGTTATATATTCCATAAGTAAATTATATCATTAAGATGTGGTTGCTTCAAGAGGACGAATTTGTTTGTCGAATTAAACTGTATAATCTCATTTCATAAGCCGAGAGTAACGAAATTCTTCTTATGATGATCAATGACAATACAGGTTCTTTAATATTAGGATGTCTCTTATGA
>NW_027020174.1:12842770-13031781 GCF_013076305.1 Rhopilema esculentum | reverse complement strand
AAAATGCTAGTTTTTAATTTGCAGCTTAAAAAATTTCCTTAAAACTTTGTAATTTCAAACTTTCAGCGGCATTAGAGAACGCAAAAGTGTTTTTAAATGTCCCAAAAACTTGTTTTTCTGGTGTGGTTGACTTTCTAATTGATGATTTTGACTTTTTCTAGTTCCTTAGTTTCATAGTTTTTTGTAAAATCTCAATCGTACAAAGTAAACCCTGAGATTTCTGATTTTGTAAATGAAACAAAAAATCTTGATTTATATTTGTATGAAGGCATTTTTCTCTAAAACTATGCAAGATACTGAAACGAAAATTTGACAGATTATTGTTGAAGGTACCGCTAGTTCAATTATGGCCAGCAATTGTCAACAAATTATTTGGTTAATGTTTTATTCACAATTGAAATGTTAGTTTTCAATTTGCAGCTGGAAAAATATCCTCAAAATCTTTGTAGTTTCAAACTTTCAGCGGCATTAGAGAACTCAAAAGTGTTTTTAAATGTCCCAAAAACTTGTTTTTCTGGTGTGGTTGACTTTCTAAATGATAATTTTGACTTTTTTTAGTTCCTTAGATTCATAGTTTTTGTAAAATTTCAACCGTACAAAGTAAAGCCTGAGATTTCTGATTTTGTATATGAAACAAAAAATCTTGATTTAGCTTTGTATGAATGCAATTTTCTCTGAAACTGTGCAAGATACTGAAATCAAAATTTAACAGATTATTCTTGAAGGTACCGCTAGTTCAATTATGGCCAGCAATTGTCAACAAATTATTTCGTTAATGTTTTATTCACAATTGAAATGTTAGTTTTCAATTTTCAGCTTGAAAAAAATCCTCAAAAACTTTCTAGTTTCAAACTTTCAGCGGCATTAGAGAACTCAAAAGTGTTTTTAAATGTCCCAAAAACTTGTTTTTCTGGTGTGGTTGACTTTCTAATTGATAATTTTAACTTTTTTAGTTCCTTAGATTCATAGTTTTTGTAAAATTTCAACCGTACAAAGTAAAGCCTGAGATTTCTGATTTTGTATATGAAACAAAAAATCTTGATTTAGCTTTGTGTGAATGCAATTTTCTCTGAAACTGTGCAAGATACTGAAATCAAAATTTAACAGATTATTCTTGAAGGTACGGCGAGTTCAAATATGGTCAGCAATTTTCAACAAAGTATTTGGTTCATGTTTTATTCACAATTGAAATGTTAGTTTTTCAATTTGCAGCTTGAAAAAATTCCTCAAAAACTTTGTAATTTCAAACTTTCAGCGGCATTAGAGAACGCAAAAGTGTTTTTAAATGTCCCAAAAACTTGTTTTTCTGGTGTGGTTGACTTTCTAATTGATAATTTTGTTTTTTTCTAGTTCCTTAGTTTCATAGTTTTTTGTAAAATCTCAATCGTACAAAGTAAACCCTTAGATTTCTGTTTTTGTATATGAAACAAAAAATCTTGATTTATATTTGTATGAATGCATTTTTCTCTGAAACTGTGCAAGATACTGAAACGAAAATTCAAGAGATTATTCTTGAAGGTACGGCGAGTTCAATTATGGCCAGCAATTGTCAACAAAATATTTGGTTAATGTTTTATTCACAATTGAAATGTTTATCCACATAGTCTGATTTTGTATATGAAACAAAAAATCTTGATTTAGCTTTGTATGAATGCAATTTTCTCTGAAACTGTACAAGATACTGGAACGAAAATTTGACAGATTATTCTTGAAGGTACGGCGAGATCAAATATGGTCAGCAATTGTCAACAAAATATTTTCTTCATGTTTTATTCACAATTAAAATGTTTGTTTTCAATTTGCAGCTTAAAAAATTTCCTTAAAAACTTTGTAATTTCAAACTTTCATCTGCATTAGAGAACGCAAAAGTGTTTTTAAATGTCCCAAAAACTTGTTTTTCTGGTATGGTTGACTTTCTAATTGATAATTTTGACTTTTTCCAGTTCCTTAGTTTCATAGTTTTTGTAAAAGCTCAATCGTACATAGTAAACCCTTAGATTTCTGTTTTTGTTTATGAAACAAAAAATCTTGATTTAGCTTTGTATGAATGCAATTTTCTCTGAAACTGTGCAAGATACTGAAACGAAAATTTCACAGATCATTCTTGAAGGTACGGCTAGTTCAATTATGGCCAGCAATTGTCAACAAAATATTTGGTTAATGTTCTATTCACAATTGAAATGTTAGTTTTCAATTTGCAGCTTGAAAACTTTCTTTAAAAACTTTGTAGTTTCAAACTTTCAGCGGCATTAGAGAACTCAAAAGTGTTTTTAAATGTCCCAAAAACTTATTTTTCTGGTGTGGTTGACTTTCTAATTGATAATTTTGACTTTTTTTAGTTCCTTAGATTCATAGTTTTTGTAAAATTTCAACCGTACAAAGTAAACCCTTAGATTTCTGTTTTTGTATATGAAACAAAAAATCTTGATTTAGCTTTGTATGAATGCAATTTTCTCTGAAACTGTGCAAGATACTGAAACGAAAATTTGACAGATTATTCTTGAAGGTACGGCTAGTTCAATTATGGCCAGCAATTGTCAACAAAATATTTGGTTAATGTTCTATTCACAATTGAAATGTTAGTTTTCAATTTGCAGCTTGAAAACTTTCTTTAAAAACTTTGTAGTTTCAAACTTTCAGCGGCATTAGAGAACTCAAAAGTGTTTTTAAATGTCCCAAAAACTTATTTTTCTGGTGTGGCTGACTTTCTAATTGATAATTTTGACTTTTTTTAGTTCCTTAGTTTCATAGTTTTTTGTAAAATCTCAACCGTACAAAGTAAACCCTTAGATTTCTGTTTTTTTATATGAATCAAAAAATCTTGATTTAGCTTTGTATGAATGCAGTTTTCTCTGAAACTGTGCAAGATACTGAAACGACAATTTGACAGATTATTCTTGATGGTACGGCGATTAATTTTAAATTTTTTGCATAAAATTGGTAGCAAATGGTCTTATTTTTAAACCCAAAGGTACCAAAATCAAGAACAACCTTAAACGTCTCCGAATGTTAAAATGACGTACCGAGGCAATTCTAATGTGCAATTTATTACCTAAAACGGTCTTTTGATGCTATTTGAAGAATACTTTAAAATTATTGCATAAAATTGGTAGCAAGTGGTCTTATTTCAAGACCCAAAGGTACCAGAGTCAAGAACACCCTTAAACGTCCCTTACCTCAACCCTAACCCTAACCCTGAACCTGACCCTAACCCTAACCCTAACCCTAAACTTAACCCTAACCCTTACCCTGAGCCTTACCCTAACCCTAACTCTAACCTTAACTCTAACTTAATGTTGATTTATATCTTTATTTATGCAATTTTCTCTGAAGCTATGCAAGATACTTGAACAAAAATTTCACAGTTTATATTTTAAGGTACACCAGCACCGGCACCAGCATCAGCACCTGCACCAGTACAAGCACTAACATAACCACCAGCACCAATAAAAGCAGAAGAACAACCCACAGCAACAACATAAGCAACAGCACTAGCACAAGCATCAGGACCAGCACAAGCACCAGCACCAGCACTGGCATAAGAACAGGCACCACTGCCAGCACCAAAACCAGCACCAACACCACCAGCACCAGCACCAGCCTAAGCACCAGGGAAAGGCACAAGCGCCAGCACCAGCACCAACACGAAAACCAGCACAAGCAACAGCGCAAGCACAGGCATCCGAACCACCACCAGCACCACCACCACCACCACAACCAACAACAGCACCAGCTTAGGAACCAGGACAGGCACAAGCGCCAGCACCAGCACAAGCACCAGCACAAGCATTAGCACCAGCACCTGCACAACACCACCAGCACCACCACCAACACTTGCACCAGCCTTAGCCCCAGGACAGGCACAAGCGCCAGCACCAGCTTTTTTTTTGTCATTTAAGTTCATTATATATATATATTCTATTTTAATTCATTTTTATTCAATATATATACTCTATTTTATTTCATTTTAATTCATTATGTATTTTATTTCATTTTTTTTCATTATATATAATCTTTTTTTTTCATTTAAATTCATTATATATATTCTTTTTTTTTCATTTTAATTCTTAATTTATATTCTATTTTTTCCTTTTAGTTCATTATATATATTTTTTTTTATTTCATTTTAGTTTATTATATATATTCTATTTTTTTCATTTTAGTTCATTATATCTATTCTATTTTTTTATTTTAGTTCATTATATATATTCTATTTTTTCATGTTACTTTTTTATATATATTCCTTTTTTTTCATTTTATTCATTGTATATATACTTTTTTTTCATTTTAATTTATTATACATATTCTGTTTTTTTCATTTTAGTTCTTTATATATATTCTATTTTTTTTTTCTAGTTCATTATATATATTCTTTTTTTTTCATTTTAATTCATTATATATATTCTAAAAAAACCTCAAAAAAATTCATATATTCTTTTTTTTTCATTTTAATTCATTATATATATTCTAAAAAAACCTCAAAAAAATTCAAAAACTTCCAAAAAATCTTCAGAAATCTTGACAAACCTCAAAATTTTTTGAAAACTCTCCAAAAAATCGCAAAAAATCTAAAAAAATCGCAAAAAATCGCAAAAATCGTCAAAATTCGCCAAAAATTGCAGTAAACCCTGAAAAAGCGTGAAAAATTTCGAAAAAATTTAAAAAATCATGAAGAGTCTCGGAAAATCTCGAAAAATCAAAAAAATATCGAAAAACCTGAAAAATATGGAAAATTCAAAAAAAATCTCGAAAAATCTTGAAAATTCTCGAAAACTCTCGAAAATTCTTCAAAAATCTAGAAAAAACCTCAAAAATTATCAAAAAGTCCCAAAAATTCTTCAAAAGTCTCGAAAAATCTCGAAAAATCCAAAAAATCCCAAAAAAATTCGAGAAACCCCCAAAATCCTAGAAAATCTCGAAAAATTTGAAAATTCCAAAAAAAAATTAAGATATCTGTAAAAATCTCAAAAATTTTTGAAAAAGCTCCAAAAAATCGCAAAAAATCGCAAAAAATCGCAAAAATTGCAAAAAATCGCCAGAAATCGCAAAAAACCCTGAAAAAAACGAGAGAAATTTCGAAAAATTTAAAAAATTACGGAGAGTCTTTGAAAATCTCGAAAAATCTAAAAAATATCGAAAGGTCTTGCATAAATCTCGAAAATTCAAAAAAATTTCGAAAAATCTCAAACAATCTTGAAAATTTTCGAAAATTCTCGCAAAATCTAGAAAGAACCTCAAAAAAATTTAAAAAGTCCAAAAAAATCTTCAAAAGTCTCGAAAATTCTCGAAAAATCCAAAAAACCCAGAAAATCCAAAAAATCCCAAAAACTTTCGAGAAATCCCAAAAAATCCTTGAGAATCTCGAGAAATTAAGAAATACCAAAAAATCCTCACAAAATCTCGAAAAACCTGTAAAAATCTCGAAAAAACTCAAAAATCTCGAGAAATCTCGAAAAATTTCAAAAAACCCCAAAAAAATCCAAAAATCTCGAAAAACCCCAAAAAAACAGTAGAAAAACCTGGAAAATTTAGAGATTCTCAAAAAATCTTGAAAAATCTTGAAAAATCGCAAAAAACCTAAAAAATTAGCAAGAATATCAAAAGTCGCCAAAAATCGCAAAAATTCTCGAAACATTAAAAAAACTCAAAATTTCTCGAAAAATCTCGAGAAATACCAGAAAATCTCGAGAAATCTTGAAAAATTGCGAAAAATCGCGAGAAACCTGAAGAATTAGCAAGATTACCAAATGTCGCCAAAAATTGCATAAACCCACGTAAAATCCAAAAAACTCAAAATTTCTCGAAAAATCTCGAGAAATCTAACAGAATATCGAAAAATCTCGAAAAATCTAAAAAAACCTCAAAAAAATTCAAAAAATTCCAAAAAATCTTCAGAAATCTTGACAAATCTCAAATTTTTTTGAAAACTCTCCAAAAATCGCAAAAAATCGCAAAAAATCGCAATAATCGCCAAAATTTGGCAAAAATCGCAATAAACCCTGAAAAAGCGAGAAAAATTTCGAAAAAATTTAAAAATCATGAAGAGTCTCGGAAAATCTCGAAAATTCAAAAAAATTTCGAAAAATCTCGAACAATCCTGAAAATTTTCGAAAATTCTCGCAAAATCTAGAAAGAACCTCAAAAAAATTTAAAAAGTCCAAAAAAATCTTCAAAAGTCTCGAAAATTCTCGAAAAATCCAAAAAACCCAGAAAATCCAAAAAATCCCAAAAACTTTCGAGAAATCCCAAAAAATCCTTGAGAATCTCGAGAAATTAAGAAATACCAAAAAATCCTCACAAAATCTCGAAAAACCTGTAAAAATCTCGAAAAAACTCAAAAATCTCGAGAAATCTCGAAAAATTTCAAAAAACCCCAAAAAAAACCCAAAAATCTCGAAAAACCCCAAAAAAACAGTAGAAAAACCTGGAAAATTTAGAGATTCTCAAAAAATCTTGAAAAATCTTGAAAAATCGCAAAAAACCTAAAAAATTAGCAAGAATATCAAAAGTCGCCAAAAATCGCAAAAATTCTCAAAACATTAAAAAAACTCAAAATTTCTCGAAAAATCTCGAGAAATCTCACAGAATCTCGAAAATTCTCGAAAAATCTAAAAGAACCTCAAAAAAAATTCAAAAAATCCAAAAAAATCTTCAAAAGTCTCGAGAAATCTCGAAAAATCCAAAAAATCTCAAAAAATTTCGAGAAACCCCAAAAATCCTAGAAAATCTCGAAAAATTGAAAAATTCCAAAAAATATTCAGAAATCTCGAAAAACTCAAAACTTTTTGGGAAATCCCCAAAAATCACAGAAAATCGTAAGAAATCGCAAAAATCGCCAGAAATCGAAAAAACCCTGAAAAAGCGAGAAAAATTTCGAAAAAAATTAAAAAACCATGAAGAGTATCGAAAATTATCGAAAATTCAAAAAAATATCGAAAAATCTTGAAAATTCTCGAAAACTCTCGAAAATTCTCGAAAAATGTAGAAAGAACCTCAAAAAAATTCAAAAAGTCCTAAAAAATCTTCAAAAGTCTCGAAAAATCTCGGAAAATCCAAAAAATCCCAAAAAATTTCGAGAAACCCCAAAAATCCTAGAAAATCTCGAAAAATTGAAAAATTCCAAAAAATATTCAGAAATCTCGAAAAACTCAAAAATTTTTGGGAAAACCCCAAAAAATCACGGAAAATCGTTAGAAATCGCAAAAATCGCCAGAAATCGAAAAAAAACCTGAAAAAGCGAGAAAAATTTCGAAAAAACTTAAAAAACCATGAAGAGTATCGAAAATTATCGAAAATTCAAAAAAGTATCGAAAAATCTTGAAAATTCTCGAAAACTCTCGAAAATCCTCGAAAAATCTAGAAAGAACCTCAAAAAAATTCAAAAAGTCCCAAAAAATCTTCAAAAGTCTCAAAAAATCTCAAAAATCCAAAAAATCCCAAAAAATTTCGAGAACCCCAAAAATCCTAGAAAATCTCGAAAAATTGAAAAATTCCAAAAAATCTTCAGAAATCTCGAAAAATCTCAAAAATTTTTGAAAAGTCTCCAAAAAAACCCAAAAAATCGCAAAAAAATCGCAAAAATCGCCAAAAATCGCAAAAAACCCTGAAAAAGCGAGAAACATTTCGAAAAATCCAAAAAATCACGAAGAGTCTCAGAAATTCTCGAAAAATCAAAAAAATATCGAAAGGTCCTGAAAAATCTCGAAAATTCAAAAAAATCTCGAAAAATCTCGAAAAATCTTGAAAATTCTCGAAAATTCTCGAAAATTCTCGAAAAATCTAATAAAAACCTCAAAAAAATTCAAAAAGTCCCAAAAAACTTTAGAAAATCTTAACAAATCACAAAAAATCAAAAAATATCCCAAAATCCCAAAGAATCTGAAAGAATTGTGAAAAATCGTGAAAAAACCACGAAAAAAATCAAAAATTGCAAAAAGTCAAAAAAATGTCAAAAAATCCCAAAAAATCGCAAAAAAACTCGTAAAAAATTCGAAAAGTCTCTACAAGACTCACCAAACTCTGCACCTGCAGCCTGGATTCAAATGATTGCTCTTTGTGGAACATTTTTTTCGGCTTATTGGACTTTGCACAAATTTTTACTTCATGCGAAAATGCAAAATTTTGCAAAATAAAAGTTTTGAGTTAGTATTTTGTAAAATCGAAAAACTGATTTAAAAAACTTTATTTATCCTTATCAAAGACTGAAAACATGCAATTAATATCCAGGGCAGTTCTGTTCATGCAAAAAGCAAAGTCCTGAACGGCCTAATTGTAAATTGCCCATGCCAGCTAAAGACAAGGGTGACATCAAAGATTTTCACAAAGTACATAATATTTTTGTATTTTGCGAAAACTCAACCAACCTTTTCTGAACATTCGTTTCAAGTAATTGTATGGAAAGGCTAAATGGACTGTATCTAAAATCGTGTCAATCATGTCTATTAAAAAGACTTTTTCTAGACACATTTTATGAAACTTAATGGACCTCTTCATACTCAGTCTCCGTCTTTCGATGCACCCGATCGCACGCCCACGCAATGGCACACGCATGGCACCAATAATGGGACCAATTGATCGCACACATGAGCTTTGCATTTGATCATTATCTTTTAACTTCATACAATTATTTTCTACAAGGAAAAATTGGAAGTTTTGATTTTCATAAGCTGAGCAACATTGGTTGATTCTTTTAATTGTGCCTATCTTGTGATGTGTGGATCAAGTTAAATATGCTAATCGCTTTGCTTTGTTCAAATTCCCCCAGAAACAGGTTGGTCATCATATAGATATCAAAACTTCTGCTTATTTGTTTTCATCATGATTAGGGTAAATATCGATTAAATTGCTCAAAGGAAGATGGGTTTTTTGTCAATGATGCAGCAGGGGACAAATAGACCCACAAAAAGAAGGTCCTTTGACAATCAAGGTTATTATAGATAACAAAAATCAATCAAATAAATATAGTTATCCTGTAGCATCGAATATTCTCAGAACATACGCAGCAGAAACGCTCAAGCGCTTAAGGCTCTCTGTAAATCGAAATATTGGCTTCACAGATATAACTATGCTGCATGTCAGCAAAAGATTTTCCGAAAAAACATTGTTATGTCAGAAAATTCTTAAACTTTAGCTGTGGGTAAAAAGAAGAAGTAAATGAACTTTGACATAAATTGTTTGGACTAAAATACTTTCTGTTTCTTCCAGAGACAATTCACTTTTGAATAGAAAATACTAGATTTCCACAATAACAAAATGATTTCCTAGGATTTACCAATTACTACCATTGACTGTTTTGCTACTCGGAATTTGTCACTTCAAATCTAAATCTTCAAGGGCCAAATTTGGTTATTGGAATCGGCCCATTTTCCAGATTTGAAAATTTATGCAGTTACGTTGCATAAGGTAAAACATTTGGAATCGAGAACACAGATGTTAATCAATACGATCGCTTTTCACCAGTAGATATTAATTTTAAGAACAAGATTTTATCACAAATTTTGATCCAAAGAATGCAATTTCCATTGAACTTTGGAACTGTGACAAAACGATTTTCTGCTGAACTTATAAAAATAAGAGCATTTTGAGCATTCTTTCCAATGCCTTTCCGTATATTCACTTGATTAGAAATTATTTCTCAGACAAAGCTGGATGAGTTTTTGAAAAATACAGAAAGCCCTACCCATTTTTTCAGTTTGCAAAAATTCTTTAATTTAGTCTAGTTTTTTTATTTCCTACTCAATTAACACAATTTTAGATACAATCTAAAGCCTTTTCGTACATTTACTCAAACAAGAACAAATATTTGGACAAGGTTTTTGCAAAATACAAAAAAAACTCTAGCTACTATGTATTTTGCAAAAATCTTTGATGTCACCCCCACCATTTTAAAGACATGCGGTTTCACCGGGAAAGGTAACAGGAAAGTGGGCCTTGTGGATAAAGACATAAATTACGCAGAACGGTGGATATTTATCAATTAGCAAGAACAGGGATAATTACTGTTCTCGTCTTCAGCTGGCATGAGCAATTCACAATTAGGCAGTTCAGGACTTTGGTGTGAGTTGGTTTTTGGGCCATTTTCAAAATTTGTCATGGGTTGTCAAACGCTAAATGGGGTAGGACAGGAACTTGGCTTTTAGCATGATGCCAGACTGTAAAGTATTTTTTCTGCGCGGGGAATGCCAGAAAAATAAAATTTGCAGATAACGAACACTTCCCGCGAAATCGTGCGCGGAATTTGAAGCAAAAACTTTAGAAGAGACCTTGTATTCGTTGTTGTTTCTTGTTTTCAGAAGTCAGAAGTTTGAATGTTGGAAAATTCGAGGGGAACTTGACCAGATAAACAAACATTTTGCACGGAATCTATGGCAGATTCTTAATAATGCGCAGGCGGAGATAAGGGTAAAAATTATTGCGCGGTGAACGCATTCCCTGCGCAGACCAAACTTTTCAGTCTGGGCATGATGAACAGAACCACCCTAAATGTGAATTGATTGTTTTCAGTCGTTGATTAGGGTAAATAAAGTTTTTTAAATCAGTTTTTGCATTTTACAAAATACCACCTCGAAACTTGCATTTTGCGAAATTACGCATGAACCTAAAATTTTTGCAAATAACATAAACATTAAGCCACATATTTAACAAAAGAAACTTAAAAAAATTTGCAGATTACGTGACTACCTAAACACAGAAAAAAAATTTCGGTAGAATTATTCAATCTTTTTCTTTGAAGGCCGTTTAACTTAAGTCTTTAAGAGAATTGCTTATTTGACAGCATGAGCATGTGCCGATACCTACCCTGCGTTGATTGCTGTCAATCCACAAAATATTGGGCTCTTTCGTCTGCAGTACCCCAGCTTTCGACGACATGAACTTGCCAGATTCTTCCCGTATCCCTGGACCAAATCTGAATGCTTCTTTGTCATCTTAAGTTGCCTCTAATTTGTAGATAACGTCTCCTGGAAGAACAACTGTGCTCACTTTCTCCTCCATGTTTTTTATTCACACCATGCATGATGAGAATCCAAAACGAGGCAGACAAAGCCTCAGTTCATCTTGCTGTCTGGCGGGAAATGCATCGTTGCCTTGTCCCAGAGTGATCGGCATCGTTTTGATTTGAATTCGGCTCGAACAAAAACGGTGATCTTTTTCCTTGGTTTAAAACTGGTGTGATTAAAAGAGATGGCTGTACGAATGATACGATACAAGTTGTACACATCCTTCTCCTTAAGTTGGCAAAGTTTATAAAAGAATATATTTTGACTGAAAAAATCCAAAATGTTTCTAAATTTTCTTTAAGAAGATAAACTAGGCAAATATACTTTCACTTTCAATGAGCAAATAAGTATTTTGATAAACAAAATATATTTATTTTAGAGAAAATTGATCCTCTGTATCATTTCAAATGTCTATTTCTCAATTACTTCAAAAGAAAATTTCGAAGTTCGTAGTTCGAAATTTCGATCGTGACCAGTGTTCATGTTTCTATCGACAATTTTGCCTTTCATTTAACAATTTTGACAGATTCTACTGGTGAACTTTTCTGTTCCTAAACGATTATTTTGTGCCATCGTGATTATCAAAATGAATTATAAGAGCTAGCCAGAATAATGGGAGCTTGTTAGTTTGACGAATGGATCGTTTCCAAACCTTCAGTTATCCTATACAGAGGGAAACCGTTATCAATTTTTAATTGCCAACTGTTTCAATCTTGGATATGCAGCAAATTCATTATGAATGGCTTTGAAAAAAGCAAACATCATGCGAAAGCTTTTCGTATGACACTCTTCAGAGTACAAAGCGTCAGAACATAGATCGAAAACTCTACACTAGGAAATATATGTACCCAGTGGCGCCATTTTTGAAAGCCATTTTTTAGTTTTGTACCACCAAAAATTGCTTGAAAAATTCATCATACAAAGAACGTTCTCTATTTTATGAAGGGCCCCTTCAAACAAGACTCTAATGAGCAATAGCTGTTATACATTTATTGCTTGCATGAGCGTGAAAGTCCAATTTTTTAATGGGTGAATGCGTTAAAAGTAAAAGTTTGTGCTTGAATGCGTGAATCACATCAACTATGGGAGGGGGGCTATGAAATCATGCACAGTGTCAATTGCTGCCATAATCATATACACATTTTCTGATTCAATCACAACTTTCAACTCTTTCCACAACGCTCCTTCAGTTGCAGTGGCGGAAATTATGGGGGAAAGTATAGTGGCCCAATCAGCGACGTCGTCGGAAAATTCGGGCTTTCATCGGATAATTGACAACCGTTTAACGTGTCGAAATTACTCCAAGAAAACTTTCTGAAAAGGAATTTTAAGCTAATCTAAGGGGCGTAATTGCCAAATTTTTCACCCCAGGGGCCTTTATAACCTCTCTGTGCCCATTTTGCAAAATTTTGATATAGCATAGCTGATAAAATATTAGCCATTACCAAATAATCAATCAAACAATGTATGACCAAAATCAAAACTGCTTGTATATTGTATATTTAATTTCAATTCCGTAAAGATTAGCCAAAATTTCCATTGGATTCTTCTGAACAAAAGTTATTTTCAAACGTATTTCTGACTGACAAAAAGATAAAATTTATAAAATGAACATACGACTTGTCAAAAGTGTTATCGGTCTACCTCTTGTATCATCAATTGTCTTAGATGAGATATCAATCATGATATCAAAAATCATAAATGGATTGCTCTTCTTGCTACTTAATTTTGGCGTGGTCAGCAAAGATTTTTAAAGAGTCCCGTCAAAAAATCAACTATTTTTATCAAATATGCAGTTACTTTTAAATTATACATGGTCCATGATGTTATCTTGTCGAAAAATCGTAGACCTAGGCCCCCCCCCCCCCAAATAAAAGCCTGAATTTCCGCCACTGTTCAGTTGCCCTCCTTGTTCTTTTTTATCAGTGTTATTAAAAACAGAATCAAAACTGTGCCTTGCAACAGCAATCAGTACTTTATCAGATCAAGTTCGAGTTCAGTGAAATTTACTTAGAAAATTTTAAAAGTTGTCTTAAGAAGTCAAATTTGTATGGGATTGGTATAATTAAAGCTGTAAGCGATTGCAGATTAATTTGTTCTCCAACTTGAAATTGCAACATATTTATTATAGAAGAAAACATTCGTGTTCATATGATCAAACACAGTTAGAGACAGTTAAAGACATACAAGAAACTACACAGATTTAAAAAACAGATGAATATGGTTAAAACCAATGCCTCCTCTATAAATCTAATATACTTTTTCTATTAATATTTTGGCATTCCTTGCAACATAAAAGCGTTCTGTTCTTACCAAAACAATTAGCTATTCATATAAAAATGCCTCTGGTTGCTATTATAGCAACGGAATTACAAAATCTCCTCATCATCACGGCATAGTGCCTTCAGTACCTCTGTAATGTTTAGTTAAACATTCTAAGTATAAGCTTTCTTTTCACAGCGTCACTGGTTCATCGAAATCTTCCGAATAAAGCAAAGTCAAGTTCGTCACTTTGGCGTTCTTCACCAGTGGGCTCTTCTCCGCATTGTACGCTTGTGCAAGAACCTTCATCTGTTTGACAATGTGCCAAATCTCCGTAAGACACTTGAGATGCGTACCATCTACTTGCATCATCTAAGGATTCCTCAAGGTTTGAAAACAGCTGAGAAATTATAATGGTGCCATCATCTTCCAAGCAGCTACCTTCCCTTGATGGTGAATCATTGTCAATATATGACAGGGTATCAAATGATGTCCCAAAAGTGCTCCTCTCCCCCTATGGATAAAAATATATAATTGAAAGCATTCTATTTTTAATCTCTCCTTGGCAGAGCAATCAATTAGTGATGCGAGCAGAAAGGGACTATTGAATCAATCGAAGAATATTTTGCCATGAAATGCGATATAGCTTCAAATCTCTTCTTATGTGATAATATTTGTGATTTTTGGAAACAGTGACACCAAAGCTTTACTTATGCAGAACAGTACTGTGTGCCATGTCTAAAACAAAACAATTTGCAATTCATCTGATTCAAATTGTGCAAATCATCACATTTAAAGTGGTATGAAAAAAATCAACGAGCTTTATTTTGCAAAAATACTTTGTTTCTTATCCAAAAGTAACAAATATTTTCCAATCTTTAGAGCTTTCTTATTTGAGATCATTGCTCACATTACCTTATAACTACTAAACCAGGTTGAACTGTTGAAATTCTACTTAATTAAGAGAGGCCACTTTTTATTAACTCATTCCAACTCGATTAGTAACATTTTGATTACAATCTATAAACAAAAACTTTTGAAATGCAGATTCGTGAGCTATTATAGACGTTGTTAACAGAACAAAGAACATACCTCTTGGCTTCTGTCTAAAAGTGACTCAGTGGCTGCTCCATTGTCAAATTGCCCCCGCATATGTTGATTACCATCAGATAGATTTCGGCAGTATTCACAAATACAGAACTTGCCTAATTCTTGCTGTTCTGTTTATTGAACACGTTGCAGATTTGTAACAGTCCTTTGCTCGACATCTTCAGCAGAACCACCTTGTGCACGGAAGCTCTCCATTGGCAGTTCTAGTCTAAGAATTCTCTCCACTTCACGATCACTTCTTCTCTCTTCACACTGCTGAAATCGCAACCATTGCTCTCCTTCAAGGCTTTCATCCAACCCTGACGCACCAACTTCCAATTCTGCATGATTGGTTCCTTCAAGAAATGCTCTATTGACAATTTCACCAAGACTAGTCACACTGTTCTCCGATTGGTCATCGTTATCTTTCCTTGAAGACGCGATTTGGACGGGGGTGTCTCTTCTACCACTGTCAAACTGTTGCTCTGCTAAATTTCTACCATCATAAAACTCGTCTTCAGAATCGCTGTCAATGACTATGACATCATGATGGTTATTTATTAGAAGGTCTCTCAATTAAGGGTTCATTGAAAACTGTAGCGACGGCTCTTTGCAATTCAAATTGGAAATCTCTCGTAACTTGGTCGATTGAAGGGGGATGATGTATAGTAAAAACACCACTATTGTGAAGTTTTCTTTGTTGCAAGGCGTTGATAAACGGAAGAATTGCCTGAAAGTCATTGAATCTGACGCAGACTCCTTCGTGCGTTGGTACCAACAGAAGTGCCTTATCGGAACTATTTAGACTTTCTTCGTCACTGTGCTCTTCATTTTGTGGCTCATCATCTGTCAATCAAATGGAAAAAACCATAAATACCGAGACAGAATATTTATTTATATTCTTGTCAAGTGCTGACAATCGCAAGGAGTGTTAAGAAAAGGGATTGCACTGCCTATTAAAAATGCTCTTTGCATAATTTGTTATTGCTAAATGAAAATCAAAATGTTTTCCCTTGCTTGTTAAACAAAGTCAAATGCCCATCTGCTATTTGCAAGAAGAAGAAATAGTCTTGCTTTTAAGTTTGAGTTGAACCGGTTTGAAAGTGGCAGTGCTTTATCAAATAGCTGCTTTTGGTGTTGGATAAAGAAATGTAAATGAAGGCTGTTGGAATTGGGTAGAGCAGGGTAGAAAGTATTTTGAAACGATGAAAGTAGGAATTCTAAAACAAAAATTGGAGTCAAGTGGAAGGGAAAATGTTCTTTGATTCTTGACACTTTGCTGAACAAATTCTATGTATTTTTCACTGAGGCTAATTGGTAGAGATGCGGAAACATTTTCATGCTCTATACAATTGCCATTGTCACTGGCAAGATTAGAAGAAGAACATGATAACTTGATAACTTACCTTGCTGAAAGTGATTTCCATTGGCATTCCCTAAGTTTTCCACATCAGCGTCAATCATTGGATCGAAGTCAGGTAGGGGCATTGTGCGATCGTCTCTGAAGAACATTGGATCGTCAATCTCAAAATCGGAATCCAACTCAGGGTAATCTGAATCTTCACTCTCAAGACCTTCTGCGACATGGCCCTCTTCTGACCTCACTGATGCAGCTGAGCTTTGAACAGCAGGCTTTGTGTCACCAACAACTTTGGCTGGACAAGTAGACGTGCAATAGTCAACATCATCTTCACTGTCACCATCATACCCCGATTACTCTTCCTCGCTCTCGTATCTTTGATTCCAATTGACCGAAGTATTTCCGAAATCTCGTTTGACGTGTTTGGCTTTCGAAAGATTCCTTTTTCGATATTTCTTTCGCTTCAGGCCTTTTGATTGGCTGACGGAACTTTGGCATTGATGTTTGCTAGTAAGGTTGGTGTTATCTCTCAACTGTTGAAGAACATCTCGTTCTTCTGAAAAGACAAATTCGTCATCCTCTTCCGACTCGTTACATTCTCAGTGACTGCAAGATGGCCTTTTAGATGCAAAATAACTTTGCTTCTTTCTTTTGCAGCCATACTTTTTCTTTGTTGTCATGAGCGTTAGGTTGTTTCTGCTCTCGATCTCTTCCAGAGATCTGGGTGTATAGTGATGAGACTTTTCTTCATCAGAGCTACTGATGACAATCACATCATCGTGGATACTGCCCCTGAAAACAAAATGAATTTCAACTTGAATTTTGCCAGTTTCAATCCAGAAAACTGGTCATCTTAAACAATCTTCAATATTGTTAGTTGCTTTTTAGGCCTAAATCATTGTTTTTGTTTTTCTTTTAGATATATTTGAATTTCTTTCGCCTTACCTCAGAAGAGTCCGATTTCCGCATTCTTCTTCCTCAGTACGATGCAGAAAAAAACTTTCCATCTCAATTCCTCGCCTTTAATCTCTTCAAATAACAAGTAAAACTTGGTTTATCTTCGTAAAGTTGTTGCAACTTGATCAAAGTTCGTTAATGATTACTAAACGTCACATTTAAAGCGTTCGACCCAGTCCGTGATTGTTACGTCAAATTGTCCAATTTGGGCTTTGTTGCGTCATTTAATACATGATCTCGTCTTAAGGGTTACAATGAAATGTGTTTGGGCAAAAATATGTATTTCAAATTCACTTCAATCAAGCATGTTTTGATATCAGAAAACTCAATTTCAATTATAATATTTCATAATCGTTTTTTGATTAAGTATAAATTTTTCAAAGTTATAGATTTCTTGTGGGTAAAGGTGATATTTTCGCAAACTCTTTCCCTATTTATTCATTGAAAATCCTATTCTGTATGCAATCAGAATTAGGAGGCCGGTTTCATTTCTTTGCAGTTAAAACTCGCAGAAAATTCCGAGAGTCTATCATATAATTTCTTTGTCGAATCCCATGCGAAGATGCGAGTGAAGACTACATTACATCTAACGATATCAGTTAAATAGATATGTTTCTTTTTCATTGATACTGTATTATTACATACAATTTATTTTTCAAATCTGGAAGTCTTTTATGCTAAGTATCTCATCAACAAAGATATACTTTTTTGCATCATCAGGCGAATTTGCACTTTGTGTCGCTAAAGAAGCATTAAAGACTAATATTATCTCAAATGATAAAATTTACAGAATATGGAAACTCTGGAACACGGCAAAAAAGCCGACGTTTCCTTATAGTTTTAATTAAAGAAATTGCTCAGAAACGAACAGTTTCTACTAATCTCCCAAAAAAAATTTGTAAGAAACTTAGAATTTCTGAAGCAGTTTCCGACATCATAAATAAGCAGAAAGGTACATTTCCGTTTCCACTAAGTGCCACATCAGAAACGTTGGCATTTCTTACAACGGAAACGATAAGAAATCTAACATCTCCTATGCCATTTTTACAGGATAAATTTACGTTTCCAAAAAACCCCAGTTTCTTACTTACAGAAAACCTCTGAAATTTAACTTTCTTAACAATTTATACAGAATAAATTGAAATTTCCAAGAAAATCTAGTTTCTTACCTACGGAAACGACTCAGAAATCTATCTTTTTTATGCAAATAATACTGAATAAATCTGGTTTTCCAAAAATCCCTATTTTCCTTTTTTTACCTTTGAAAACGGCTCAGAAATTTCAGCTTTATCTTATAAACAAAATATCATATTTATCGAAAAAGATCGGCAGGTTGAGAAAATATCAGATAAATTGAAAAGAAGATGTATCAAACTCATTTCCATGAAAATTATCAGAACATTTAATGGTGAAGACACCAATAATGCTACTAACAAAAAAATAAGTTCATATTTTATACAACTACGGATAAAAAGAGAGGACTGACATGATATGTATGGACTGTAATTGCCAAGTTAAGATAAGTCAACACTAATAGATGAAACTATTAAAAATAAACTTATGGAATAAACCTATTTGATTAAGTTCTTATTATAACCGTTCATATTCGTTAGGAAAAGTGCAGGGGATGGAGATTCATATACTCAGGTGAAAAGTGAAATGGCGGCTTTAAAAGCGCATATTTGGAAAAGGATATTAAAGAAAAACATAATTTTTCAAGATTACTCAGCTAAAAACGTATTCTATGACTAATAATTTATTTGGTAATACATTTCCTGTCCATCTACGTTATGGATACACACAATAATTTTTTTCAACGTACTTTGTTGAAATCCTCTACCTATTTTCAATCGTTGTGGACCTCTTTTACAAATGTTTTTGTTTTCGGCCTTTTGATGGCATCAAGGTTGAGTAAAGGCCACAGAATCTCTATTCTGCTTAAAGGCCCTGAAGGGCAACTCAGATGCCAGAAATTTCGAAGTAAGATGAGGCAACGAATTACTTTTTGATCGAATCACTATTAAATTTGCTCGCTCTGTGTTCTGCCATGTTTATTTCTGAAAGTAGAGAAAATTCTTCGAAGATCTCTTTTCATGTCAGCAAACTGTTGGAATAAACTTAAGCACTCGGCCTCGAGGTAAAAGGGCGGAAATGACCTTTGCTACTTTGGCGCGCACATTTCCGTTCACAATAGGACAGTCATTGTGAAGTGACAAATTCAGCGCGCGAGCATGGTGTAGCCTGCATCACAGACCAAATCGAATTCGATTTCGATTTGGTCTGTGATGCAGGCTACACCATGCTCGCGGCCTACCATTGTCGCAAAACTACGCACTAAGGAGAAATTTAATATTTTACAGAAAGCATCCGATTAACCGAAAAAGAATTTCTCGAATAATTTAGCAAGGTTTTCATAAATTGGACACCTTTTCATAAACTGGTTTTCATAAATTGGACACGATATCGTAAATTGGACACAATCGAAAATAGGACAGTCATTGTGAAGTGAAAAATTCTGTCAACTGCCATCGATGGGCTATTGTTTGTCATTCTGCCAGCAGCGCGCGAGCATGGTGTAGCCTGCATCACAGACCAAATCGATTTCGAAACCGGTGCGGCCTACCATTGTCGCAAAACTACGCACCAAGGAGAAATTTAATATTTTACTGAAAGCATCCGATTAACCAATAGATAATTTCTCGAATAATATAGCAAGGTTTTCATAATCGAAAATTGCCACGCCGCAGGAAGGTTGTAAAACGAAACATAAACTAGCGCAAAGACTGTTTGATTGATTTCAAGCAAAACCGTTTACTCACAGAAAGGACAAAAACGATTCAATGTTAAGCCCTGAATTCTAAATCAACAGTCTTATGGGTCAACTTGCTTTAATACCTGAAATTCTCAAAAACACTTCTAAATAATATAATGGAAACAGCCCGAGTGCAAAAAGAGTCGCTAATTTTAGTCCTAAATTGACATTTTCCCCTTGGAATTCAAAACCAAGGGCAAATCAAGCAAACATCAAAAATTTGCTGCAATTCGATATTAAAAACAAGTTAAAAGTTTATGAGATCATTAGCCAAAAAAATTAGCTAAAATCCGGCATGTAGATCTCAGTGAAAAGAAATTTCTAAGAAATTCGTAACGTAAATTTCCGGCAAATAAACTTGCACTGAGATTCAGGGTGCAAATTTCCGTAAGAGGAAATCTCTCTGAAATTTGTAGTGTAAATATCTAATTGCGAAACTTGTTATAAACGTGAAAATTTTGGCAAGTAAAAACTAGATGAAACTGAGGCATTTCTTGCCGTGAAAATTCTCGCAAATTTGCAAAATTTCCATAAAATCCCTAAAAATCTCAAAAATTCGCAAAAAAATTCCCAGAAAAATCGTAAATTTCCCGAAAAATCTCAAAATCTCCCAACAATTCTCGAGAAATGCTGGGAAATCTCAAAAAATATCTAAAAATTTCGAAAGATTTCAAAAATCTCAAAAAATCTCAAAAATCTCAAAAAAATTAAAATAATCGAAAAAATTCCAAAAACTTCAAAAAAACATATTAAGAAAAATCTATATTGTTTAAAAAAATACAAAAATAATTCAAAAAAGAATCTAAAAACTTTTAAAAAAATTGAAACAAAAGAATAAACAAAATTTGAAAAAGTTCAAAACAAATCCCAAAAAAATCCAAAAAAATTACGAAAAATAAAAAAAAATCATAAAAATCTAAAATGTAATAAAATTCAAAGAAAAATTCAAAAAGGTATAAAATGTAAGAAAGATTAGAAGTTTAAAAAAAAATTAAAAAAAATCCACGACATTAAAAAAAATAACAAGAATAAGAAAAATAAAAACGAATCAAGAAAATCAGAAACATTGAAACAAATTCAAAGAAAAAAAGTCAAAAAATTCCAAAGCATTCAAAAAATTTCAAAACAAATAAAAAAAAATCTTGAACATTCAAAAAAATTTCAAAAAATAAACAAATTAAAAAAAGTCAAAAAGTTCAAGAATAGCTAAAAATTTCAGAAAAGTCCCAAAAAACCAAACAAATTCCAGAAACTATCAAATAAATTCAAAAATATTAGAAATGTCAGAAAAATTGAGAAAAAAATCCCAAACATTCAAAAAATTCAGAAAAAAGATTTCAAACAAATCAAAAAAACCCAAAAGTTTCAAAAAAATTTAAAGAAATTAAAAAAAATCAAAAAAGTGAAAAAAAATCCCAAAAAAATCCCTAAAAATCTCAAAAGATTCGAAAAAATTTCAAAAAAATTCCAAAAAATAAAAACAAAATCACTAAAATCTAAAACATTAACAAAAATTGATAAATTTAAAAAAAAATAAAAAAATTGAGAAAAACAAAAGAACTCAAAAATATTCAAAAGACATAAAAAGTTAATAAGAATTTAAAAAAACAGAAAAAAATTCAAAAAAATTCAAAGAAATTAAAATGTTAGAAACATTTAAACAATAAAAATTGCGTTTATAGTTATAAGATGTTTCAATTTTCTCACACCAAGACGACTATTGTTATACTATACTTGCAATTAAAGCTTTAATTAAGTTATTGAGAGTTCCCGCAGTTTCGTCTGAGAGCGTCTGAAACCAAGCCAAAGCTGGGCCATTCAGCAGCAATTGAAAGACCTTTAATTTTTTTGCATTGCCCCAACAATGGAACCTGGCAAATCGATTAAATTTTACAACCCATTCAGTCACGTCTTTATTTTAGAATCTACTGAAAGGCAGTTGTTTAAAAAGTCCTGACTGGGCGTTTCCCTCCAACACTGCCTGCATAGCAGACACGGTTTTTTAATTCTTCTACCGTTGCTTCCATTTTAACAACGTAAATAACTAAACAATTGCACAATATTTCCAAAGTTTTGTTGCAAATGAGTACAACCACGGATTCTGTTTTCGAGGTAATTAGAAAAAATCAAGCGGAATTAAAGTTTGTCTTGAACAATCTTTAGACAATATCATATAAGTATATCAGCATTCTGAAATTATTGCTCGAAAAATATGTTCAATCTTCACTTTTAACGGAAAGCCGACGTAATTATTAAAACAATACAAGATAACCAGCGCGGCGAAGATGCAAAAATTTCCAAAGAAACAAGAAATAAAAACCATACCCAGAACATCCAACTCGAACAATTCTAGTGAATACGTCAAAACGGCAAGTGAAATAATGAGAACAAAACTACTCGAGCAAATGCAACGACTACGTCAAAACGGCAAATGAAAAATGAAATAAAACTTATATTCGAAACCAACATGTAAAAGGCAAGTTTATCGGCTTCTTCGTCGTTGTCACCAATATGTTATACTACACTCTAACTACAGTGCAACTCAGTATCTAAGTATATATAAAATAACTCATAGCCCTTTTCAACTCGACTTGTGGCAGAGAGGAACAGAGAGAGGAACTGCTTTCGTCAGCACTTTAAACAAAACAGCAAGATGCTTCAACCAAAAATCGTGACTCTTAAAACTACTACAGCGTATTTATAGAAACAAGCATTTCACAAGTATCAATAACAACCAATCAGCTAAAACATGTAACACCTAAAACCAAAAGAAACATCGATAATTAACAGCAAAGTGTGCGTCCCGGAAATAAAGTGTTTGCCAAATATTTAAATTATAGCCTACAATGGTTCGAGCTCAAAGTGTCAAAGTTCAAAAATTAACATCGTTCGATTTGGTGTACAACACTATTTTCTTTTCTATCAGTTATATAGTGTTTGGCGGTTCTGACACAGCTCCTGTTTTATGATTCAAGCGCAGCTTGTTTTCATTAGATTTCATAAGAGCATAAAAATTAAAAAAAGCATGGTGATCGTAGTATGTTGCCATCCTAGAAAAAAGCATATATTGAGTTAGAAATCGACAATGTTCCCATCTGATTTTAAGCGCACTAGTTAAAGATACTTAAAAATAAAATATAAAGTATTAATATATAAAATGAACTACTGTAATACATCCATACATAAAGAATTAGATAATGAAGGTTATGTTATATGCTCATTCTGTGATGAAGAAATAGGTGAATATACTATGAAGAAAGATATATGCCGTGATATTCAAAATATTATGAAAGATAACAATGTTAAGGTCTGTGAAAATTGTGGTATATTTCAAGGATATGATAACGCATTTGAATTTATTGATATTCTAAAAAATATATATAGGATAAATAAAAAAGCAGAGTACCATCACAAGTATCATTTGTATAACAAGATGAACGTCTTCACATAAAACATAACATCAAATGATAGAGAAAAAATTATTCTTATTTTTAAAGAAATAAATAAGGTTCTACCAGTATAAATTTAGGTTGGAAGAGAAGGATAAATATTAACTTTATATTTATAAAGATATTTAATGCGCTAAAAATTGATGTTAAAAAGGAAATTAAAATATCAAAGTCTAAGAAGACATTAGAAATGTATGAAAGTTATTGGATAAAATAATACAGTTAATTAGTGATAAAATCGATTTAATAGTCGGAAAATGATTTTAATATTTGCTACTATTAATAATACTCCAAATAAATCAAGATATATTTCCCAAAATGGGAGAATTTTTAAAACACTATGGTCTTATGTTTTCCGGTATTACATAACAGTATCCACGTCCATAACAGTTTGACATTTTAAAAAAAACGCCCATACGCGTCATGAAAACAGCTATGAAGATGACAAAAAATAAATTTAACAAACATACATTCTAAAACACCAGTTAAACAACCATCCCCTTGGCCAATTAAACTGATTCCTCCATTAAATTCATCGAGTATATTGTTTATTGATAATGATGTTTTAAACTCACAATAGTATAGTATTTTATATACCATAGCACTTTTTAGGATTTGAGAATCAATCTCTGGATATTTTCCTTATATTCTAAAAATTTATCTGTTAAATAGACTCAGACTCTTTTAGGCTCCAAATATAATATACTTATATTATCCCAATGCTATAGAGTCATGATCGATTTTGCACCAATCTGTGCATAACACGTGGTGATGTAGTTTATTATCACTATCTGATGTTCTACTATTATATAAACCAAAAAAAGCGATTGAACCATCCAGCCTACACAAACCGCTGATATCCCCAAATGTCATCTGAGTAGCTCCTGCTGATGTTTTTGCGGTAAAATTCCAAAGTGTCTCTTAACATTGCACCAGGTACTTGATTTATTAGTACAGCTGGGAACGTCCCAGTAAACTGTTAAACATATCTATTTAATAACTTCTCCAGCGTTAGCTTTCAATTGATATGGTGCTGTTGGTGTTAGCGTGACATTATCCCAGGTTAAGACCTGATTAGGACCAATAACAACAGGCAGTGTACCAGTAGCAGTAATAACCAAATCACCAGATGGTCCAAAACCAACTGCTTCATCATAACCTCCGTCATCGTGACAAAATAGCCCTGATTTAATCCACTGGGACCCATTTATTGTGTTCAAATAATTAACAATAAAAACATTGACTATGTCCTATCCACCAATTACTATATTTAAATTAATGTTGCTTAGCATGCGTTGACTGCCGTTAAAATTTAGGTAGTATCTGTTATTTATCATATTTGTAGAAGTGCATAGAGTAGGTTGATTAGTTGCAGTTGTTTGCTCTGCATGTTTTTCATATAATGATTGATCATATATTTTAAAGACTTTTCGTGTTGTAGAGTCCATAACTACTCCAGAAGCAATACCACGATCTATTTTATATAGTGCGTTCCCATATCTCGTATAATATTCCCAAAGAAGAGTTTCATTGAGCATATTATACAAATGCGACTTTATATATGATAGAGTTATAGCGTCAGATTCTAATAATGGGTATGGAATACTGAATACCCTGTTATTATTCATATTTATCTATATATCCATTATATTACTAAATATACCTGATTTTTGAGTGGGCGACTTTTTTTAAATACAAAATGATTCTCTGAATAATTGGTTGTTACCGTTTTCTGTTTGCTATCGGTACTATCTGGATCTTTTATGTTTACTAATCAAAGTAGTTTTTATGAACCCGAATTATTAAAAGCCAAACAGGATGTTTTCCGTATTAATAAAGTCATTCGGAGAGATTATTAAAAGAAGCAAGCTTTGGTAAAGAGGAAGGGGTATAGTGACAATTTTAACAATTGGATACCATTTACAATAATCTACACAAGGAATTAACAATAATCTAAGTCACTTAAAGTGCCACTGAATTGAAAAAAATGAAATTTTTTTTATTGCTGATTCTGGTAGACTAATTATCGCTGATTTCGAAAAAAAGTTTAGTTTTTCAATTTGGGGCCAACAAATAGGGGCTCCTGGGGTTCTTTTGCGAGTAGGTCGTGCAAAAAGAGGCTGGGATGAGTGACGCATAAATATTTATATAGTCAATTCAGCCATAGTAAGGGCTGTAAGAAGATAAAAAGCTACAAATTGTGTAAAACAAGATACAAGGATGAAATTTAGTAGAGCTAGGCAGTTTGATACGCTAAAAAAGATAGGGCGTGAGTAGATGCTGACAAATCTCCCCTTGTGCTATTTATAGAATGGGGTACTAGGTTCCAAACCTCTAAGCAGTAATAGACACAATTTAGCCGTTAGATCGCGATACCAGCATGGAGTAATAGGCAGTTTGATACGCTGAAAAAAATAAGATATGAATTGACGCTGAAAAATCCCCTTTATGCTATTTATAGACTGGGGTACTAGGTTCCAAACCTTTAAGCAGTAAGTGTCATTTTTCAACTTTTAGCTCATGATACCGGCATGAAACTTTGTTGAGAAAGGCAGTTTGATACGCCAAAAAAGATAGGGTGTGAATAGACGCTTAAAAATATCCCACCGTGCCACTTATAGACTGGAGAACAAGGTTCCAGATAAAGCAAGTTATTTTCATAATTTTCATTTTGGATCACGGTACCATGACAATGATGCTAACAATGATGCTACTGCCTAACCAGGGAAGCCAAGACGTTCTGGAAGTAAAAACGGATAGGCAAACAGATATTTGCAACCACAAATTCTAGATTAGCTTAAATTGGTTCTTTTTCTTGCAAACGTTTAAAAAGTTTTACTTTTTAAGGTAAAATTTTGCTTTTACTTTTAATAAATTCCATTTAAAATGAACTTCTTTACTTTTTGAGGCCCTCTGACTACGAGGCCCTGGGGCAATTTATCCCATCTTGACGGCCCTGGCGATAACTGATGCTTTGACAGTGGCAACGCAAGTTGGAATGTGGGAAAAGCGCCGAAAAATGTGCAATTTGTGTGGTTCTATAATAGATCAACTTTTTTCCTTGATCAATTTGCTCACTTTTATGCATAATTTGTAAAGCTATTCTTAATCGACACGCTCAATAATTCATAAAAGGTAAATGATCGGCATGAAGTCTTGCTACAAACTGCACGCAAAAAGTTTGCTTATTTCTTATGGGCTCGAAATTTTCGCAAGAAAATACCTTGCACGTGTAATTAGATAGCTAGTGATATTTAGAGCACAATTATCGCACTATTTCCATCCACTTCATGTTTTTTGAGTTTTTATCGCACTCGAAATACAGTTTTCAGTACTGAAGCCCGCATCACTTTCGCGACTTATAAACGTTAATGCGTCACACATTCCTGAAATTCCTCACAGACCGCGCACAAATTTTCGCACAAAAAGTCTTGAAAATCGCAACTTTGAAGCGTTGTAGCTTCAAAACACTTCCCGATTCCGAAAAACGAACTTCACCATCGGATTCAAGAGCACTGACTTGACTTAGAACATCACTAAGAATTTTTTCAATTTTTTCAATTCAGTGGCACTTTAAACGAAAAAATATAGTATATCGATATATTATGACGGAGATTTTTATTTATGAAGAGACTAAACTAGAGATTAACAAAAAGGTTTCGAGCTAAGAAAGTTGCTAACATCTTAATTTATACAAATACTCGCAAAGCTATTCGTGATCATGTTGATTATGAAGATAAAACTACATTAAACAACCTCAAATCTTGGGGGAATGATTCGTTTCCCCAAAAAAATATCCGTGCGATTTATATAGATGAATCCGGACTGTATAGCCTCATTTTGAGATCTGATATGGATAAACCAAAGGAATTTAAACGATGAGTTACGAAAAAGGTTTTACCATCAATTAGAAAAACTGGAAGGTATGAATTTAACAATAAACCCTTCAAAATGCTAACATTTGATATTCAGACTGAATATTATCTACATAACAAAGTTGTTAATTATATTAGAAACCGCAAACCCAAAAGCAATTTTAATTGCATCACTTGGTGAAAATCAAGTAAATAGTGATATGAGATTAAGATCCTATACCTTAGGTTATCAAAAGAGTACTCCTGATCTAATCATTCAAAATCTTCATAAAGAGTATTCTGGCTTTGCTATTGAATTCAAATCTCCAACCGCTAAAGGGGATTTATCAGAAGCTCAAGAGGTAATGTTACAAGAGTATAAAGATAAAAATTTGAAAGTTAGTAATAATTCATATGAGGAAGTCGTACGTTATTTTGATGGAGTGCGTTTAAAATGTAAACGATGCCCTAGGAGATTTAAATCATCAAAAACATTAAAAAATCACGTTAAACACATACATAACAAAATAATATACTCATTTTTAACAGTTCGAAAGATCCGTGATTGGATCATTTGAATTATAATCATATATAAACGCACTTAAAGAAATATAATATATTTTACTTGTATGTAAATGGTAAATATTTTAGATCAACCAGTGCCAGAAAATGAGTTACCTATTATGAAACCAGTGAAAATATCACAGATAGATGTAAGCCTAAACCAGGTTAAATCTGCTGTTGATACTATTCAAAAAAAGTTGAATAAATTTGCAGACTGGATTATATCTTATATTTCGCCAGAGGTTAAAAAGTCTGTGAACACACACGCGAATTCGTTGGAGCAAACACTAAGCGATATTTACAGTTAACATCCGCTATCTCGACTGCCCGCTATCTCGACTGCCCGCTATCTCGAACATTCGCTATTTCGAGCCAGTTTCTGTTTCCCTTGGTTTTGCTATTGGGTAACGTATAGAAAAACCGTTCGCTATCTCGACTGCTCGCTATTTCGAATATTCCTTATGTCGAACCGTTTTCTGCTTCCCTTGGACGAAAAGTGTTCGCTATCTTGAGCTTTTTGTTTATGGTTATGTGAAAAAATTAAAAATACAAGTAAAACATCTTTTTAAACGGCAGATGACAGTTAACAGATTAAAAAATAGTTCTTGCAGTCTGACAATAAAACGTTTTGACCCTTCCATCATCAATGTGCAAGGGACCTGCATGCCATCACCATCACCTAAGTTTACAGGTTTCTCTTTCACAACTGCATGACAATAACTGTACTGATCAGCTCTCAAGAAAAAAAGATTGTTTTCATCAAATTTCCCATTTTTCCCTTTGGTAGATGACCAACAATGTCATTGTTTTTTAAAACGCAAACGGCAAACTTATCCATAATATTATCAGGTTCTATTGCAGTTTTAAGTTTTTCGCCAATCTCCTGTCACAGTACAAACTTAAAGATACTTATAATGCAGATGAGTTTGGGCTGTTCTATCAGTGTATGCCTGACAAGTCAATGCATTTGAAGTCTGAAAGTTGCATTGGAGGTAAGCACAGCAAAGTCCGCCTGACTGGAATGGCAGCTGCCAGTGCTGTTGGAGAAAAGCTTCCCATGTTTTTAATTGTCAAATGTCAAAAAACCAAGATGCTTCAATGTGATTAGGTCTTTGCCATGCCGTTATAGACATCAGAAAAAAAAGCTGGATGAGTGGTGAATTGTTTCAAGAATGGGTAGAAGAACTGGACAACAAATTTCTGGCACAGAAACGAAAGGTTGCTCTTGTTGTCGACAACTGTCCAGCACATCAAGAAGTAGAAAACCTGAAAGCAATCAAGCTTGTGTTCCTGCCGCCAAACACAACATCTAAGACACAGCCAATGGATCAAGGGGTAATCCGAAGTTTAAAGGCAAAGTACCGAACAGTTTTGGTGCAGAAATACATCAGAGCAATTGATCAACAAAAGTCTCTACCAAAAATTAGCATTTTGGATGCAATGGACACATTAGCCCCATCGTGGTCTATGGTATCTGAAACGACAATCGTTAACTGCTTTGCCAAAGTTGGCCTTTCTTCCAAAAATCGACATCAAGCAGATCAGATGAAGATTGCCCTTTTAAAAACTTGGTGGAAGCATTGACGAAACTGCAAAGTAAAGTTCAAGAAATTGCTCCAGAAAAAACAAGTGCAAAGGGATTCATTGACTGATTTTATTGATTTGACAAAGCCAACAACGGACGAAATAAGAGATGCGATGGAGGTAATATCAAGATATCAACCAATGAGAGGATCTTCACATATTCAACAACCTACAGAATTAAGAAATAGTGCTATGGGTTTAATTAACTTAAAAACGTTGATAATGAATGTTGCCACATCAGATACCAAAACCCACAAAATAAAAATCCTCAAAGGATTAAAAAATCTGATAGAGAGTATGTTGATAAATTGAATTATCCAGGAATAGAATTTCCAGTAATTATAAAACAAGTTAATAAAATTGAGAAGAATAACAACATTAGAATAAATATATTCTACTATGAAAACAAAGAGAGATTCCCAATATACATATCAAAGGAAAAATTTGATGATGTTATGAATCTACTATTAATAACAAAAGATGAAAACCAACATTATGTATTAATAAAAGATTTTAATAAATTTATGTACCAACAAACTAAACATTAACATAAGAAATATTTTTGTATGTACTGCTTACAATTTTTTAGTTCAGAAAGAGTCTTAAACAATCACAAAGAAAATTTTATTTAAATTAATGGAAAACGGGCTGTGAAAATGCCTGATAAAGATAATAATATATTAAGATTTAACAACTTTCATTAACAACTATGCTGATTTTGAAGCTATAACAGAAAACATTCATGGATGCCAACAAAATAATGATTCTTCATACACTGAAGCATACCAGAAGCATACAGACTGTGGATACGGTTATAAGGTCGTTTGTTGTTATGATGATAAATTTACCAGACCAATAAACATTTATAGAAGTGAAAAGGCTGTTAACAAATTTAGGGAAAAAATGCTTGATGAAGTTCAATATTGTAAAAAAGTTATGGAAACATTTTTTAACAAACCATTAAAAATGACAAAAGGTGATGAAGAGGAATTTAAAAAAGCAAAAGAATGCCATATTTGTGATAAAAGATATACTGATAAAGATATTCGCGTTCGAGACCATTATCAAATTACTGGCAAATACAGAGGTTCTGCTCATCAAGAATGTAACCTGAAACTTTAAGTTTATCCCAAAAGATAAAAATTTCTGTTATGTTCCACAACTTGAGAGGTTATGACATTTACTTTATGATGCTAGATTGGGGCTATTGTCAAGAAACACGCATATAAAAAAAACAATGGAGAAGAAATCATCTCACATTTATAGATATTTTTCAGTTTATGAGTTCTAGCTTGGAACAACTTGTTAGTATACTACCAAAAGAATCCTTCATTTATACTAATAAAAAATTCAATGGTGAAAAACTTGATTTAATGATTAGAAAAGGAATATACCCTTATGACTATATGAACAGTTTTGGTAAATTTAATTTAGAACTACCAACAAAAGAACAGTTTTTAGTATTATGGATGATGATCACATAAGCGAAAAAGATTATCAACATGCTCAGACAGTCTGGGAAACATTCAAGCTAAATAGTATGGGAGAGTACCATGACCTATATTTAAAATCTCATGTTCTTCTATTAGCTGATGTGTTTGAAAACGTTCGGAAAACATGCTTAGAATTTTATAAATTAGATCCCAGTCATTATTTCACATCCCCTGGTTTGTCTTGGGACGCTATGTTAAAAATGACTAATACTAAACTAGAGCTGATGACAGATATTGACATGTTCCAATTTATTGAGAAAGGCACGAGGGGTGGAATATCATATATAGCCAATCGATACGGTGAAGCGAATAAAAAATATATGAAATCATTTAATAAAAAGATATCTTCTAAGCATGTTATGTATCTGGACGCTAATAATTTATATGGTCGGGCTATGCCACAATACCTATCAACAGATGGTTTTAGATGGATAACTGACAAACAGATTAACAATACTAGTTTAGCAAAAAAATGAAATCAGTAAAAAGGGTTAATACTAGAAGTTGATTTAGAAAACCCTAAAGAGCTGCACAATCTCCATAACGATTATCCAGTAAAACCAGAGAGGGTATGTGTCAATAGAAATATGCTTTCTGGGTATTGTGAAAGAGTAGCTGCTAAATATAATATATCAACAGGTCTTGTGCATAAACTCATTCCAACATTAAAAAACAAAGAAAAATATGTTCTGCATTATAGAAATCTTCAATTATATACAGATTTTGGGTTAAAAAATCACTAAAGTTCATCTAGTATTAGAATTTGATCAGTCACCTTGGCTTAAACAGTATACAGACTTCAACACCAATAAACGAAAAAATGCTAAAAATGCTTTCGAAAAAGACTTTTCCAAACTTATGAATAATTAAGTATTTGGTAAAATAATGGAGAACTTAAGGAAGAGAGTTCATGTAGATTAGTGACTGATAATAAAGAATTTATCAAACTTTCAAGTAAACCAACTTATGTTAGGAGTAAGATCTAGTAGCTTTTCATAAAATCAAAGAAATACTAACCTTAAACAGGCCGTCATATGTAGGTATGTGTATCCTCGATCTTAGTAAAACATTAATGTATGATCTTAATTATAACTACATCAAAAAGAAGTATGGAGCCAAAGCTAAGATGTTCTTCACAGCTACAGACAGCTTGACCTATGAAATCGAAGCTGAAGATGTTTATCAAGATTATTTTAATGATAAGAATAAATTTGATAACAGCGACTATCCAGAAAGCTCACCGTTTTTTGATCAGACAAATAAAAAGGTAATTGGAAAATTAAAAGACGAAGCTTCAGGTGTTCCTATTTGTGAATTAATTGGGTTACGATCGAAAATGTATAGCTATATTAAACAGGGCCTATTTTAAGAAATTTTTAATACTGCACATTTATAACTACATTTTTTATAGGAAATTTTGTTGTTGCAATTTTTGGAAATTTCTAGTCATTTCGGTTTCTTTTAAGTTTTGATAAGAGAGTCTTTCCGATGGTCATACGAGATTTGCATTACATGACCTCTATATCGAACTGACGGGGTAAATTCACATTTTGTGAACAAAGCGAGAATCTGGGATAGCGGCAATTAGACATTTTCACAAATCCCAAAATTCAATACTGCACATTTTCGAAATCAATACTGCACATTTTTAAATTAATACTGCACAAAGTGTGTAATACTGCACACTAAAATAGGTCCTGATATTAAAGGCAACCAAAATGGAGGAAGAGCTGCTAAAGGAATTAAAAAAAACGTTTTAAAGAATATCAAACATGAAGATTATAGAATAACACTACTAGAAAATAAACAGATGCATCATAAAATGAAAACAATCAGAAGCCAAAATCATCAATTAGGAAGTTATGAAATCAATAAAGTATCACTCAGCTGTTTCGATGACAAAAGATGTCTGCTAAAAGATGGTATAACAAGTTACGCATGCGGACATTAACAAGTTACGCATACGGACATTATAAAATCTAAATTTTATTTACCTTTTCAACATATCAGCATTCATTAATTTGAAGAAGATATTTTTATTATTTTGAAAGGATCCTTTATAATGAAATTATTATAAAAATCCAATTAATACCATGCGTTTAAAATCAGATGGAAATCTTGTCGATTTCTAACTCAATATATGTTTTTTTCTGGGATGGTAACATACTACGATCATCATGCTTTTTTTAAAATTAGATTATCTTATAAAACCTAATGAAAACAAACTGCGCTTGAATCATAAAACAGAAGCTGTATCAGAACCGCAAAACACTATACTACTACTATCTAGTCAAGGAAACCAACCTGAGCTACGTAACATCTACATAATTTGCAACGACATTCTTCTCCTTTTCATTTTATAATTAGAGTTTTAATCTGGGCAAGAGTTGATGACGCTTTCATCTCTGCGGATAAACTTATGCCATATATTTCCCCTAGATATGAAATGGTTTCTATTCCAAAGGTGGTAGCTCTGACTTTTGGGAGATGCATTTGGCTTCTGTTCCTTAGACTGTATTGGGGGCGTTTAGCAAAAAACATGCCTTCCGTAAATGTTGAATTAAGGTTAGTTTGTGTCTTATATATTTCAGTCATGAGAAGCTGTAAATTTTTTGTGTGAATTTTCACAATATTGTCCTTTTCTAAAGTGTTGTAAAATCAGAATCGTCATCTTTATAGGCGATTCGTAATGCTACCTCATGGAGGTGACTTATTTTATTATTCTGTTCTAAGCGTCTATCACAGAAAATCCATATAAAAGGACAGTACCTGAACTGGGAAAGGATGAAGGCCTTCATAACTTGTTTTAGTTTTACAGTATCAATATACTTGGCGATACAGGATAGAGCATGTAACTTTTGTTTAGCTCTTTTGTTTAGCGCTTAAGCTTAGTTAGCTTGATTCCAAGACACGTTGTTAATTTCAACTAAGTTGCTTTAAAAAACAAGACAACAACACTGTTGCTTTTTTGATCGATTTAGCCTTATCTGAAAGTGTGATGCTCAAATAATGGTGCTTTGGGCTACTCCTCACCCAATCTCGTTCTGATGTTTGGTTTTTAACCAATCAGGAAAGCGTCTTCCAAAGTTGGAAGGTAAATCAGAACTGTCTGATTACAATGATTCCCTTGTTTTGATCGATCGTCAATTGTTAGCCTGAAGTGGGAAGTGATAGGAAGTGCAAGTCAGACCAGAGAGACGGCCTTTCTCGAAGCAATCGTGTTGGTAGCGCTCGGGGTCAAATAGGGAAATCGGGGTCATATAGGGAAATCGTTAATAACTCCAAAAATTGGACTGATATCTCAAAACAAACCTCAGAATCAAGTTTTTGAGAGTATTAAAGCCTGATTGGAATCAAGCATTGTCGTCCAATATTTAGTTTTGGTATGGAAAGGTTTACATGATACCGAGAACTGGTTGTCCCTTTACTGCACTTAATCGAGTACAAAAAGTATCGAACGATGCCTGTTAGCTTCTACGAAAGTGAAGAAACAAAATTTTCGACAAATATTCGCAGATTTGCGTTTAAAAACCCTCACCTTTGGTCATGTTTCCCATGACAAACGACAGAAGCTTTCTTAATTATGGGCCTAAATATTTCCAGAATTTTGTCGCGTTGCATTTGGTCCTCAAAGGTGTTACGGTTTTACTCAAAGAACAATTTGAATCATCATAAGACCATTACCCACAAAGCCGAATACAATTATTCTTTGAATCATGTAGCTTTCTTAAGGCCGACCTCCACTTGGCCGCGCGTACGGTGCGGCCAAGTCACCAAGTCTTGCAATTTGATTGGATAATCTCCGACGTGCGACGTAGAGCGGCCGCTCTGAGAGTAGAACCAGGTTCTACTTTCAAAGCGTACAAAGTTTGAACGTGACGGGCAAGAATATTGCATCATACCGAGTCACTGGGCATGCGCTGACTTGGCCGCACCGTACGCGCGGCCAAGTGGAGGTCGGCCTTTATTTCAATCAGAAATTGCAAGACAACGAGAATGGGTGAGGGCTATTCCAGAGCCACTTTTCCTTCTTCTAGGCTAGCTTTTTACTTATCCTTCGCAGATGTGCGTTGGCGTTATTGGAATCAAAGATACTGGAATAGTGACTGGATAGGAAACTGCGCAGACAACAATAGGCGATTACGTTTATCTTCCAATCGCGTGTTTTGGAAAAGTTGTAGGGTATAGTCATTTCCGGTTTTAGTCTCACGACCAGGACATTCACCGAAAAAAGCAACATCCAAGAATGGATTTCACCTATTTTAATGGCCAAATCGACGAAGAATTACTTGAACTTGTTGTCGATGTAATGTAGTCCGTTTCTTTGTGTACTTTAAAGGCGCTGCAGCCATTATCTCTGTCTCCGCGAATAAGAATTTAAGTCACGGCGATGTAGGCCCTTCTATCAAACTTCAATATTTCATTTTCTAACAAGAATGTCGATTGAACATAATGTATGTTCGATGAACCAGGGATAATGCTAATGAAAATGTTGATTTACATTATAATTAGGCCTAGGAAGATACTTGTTTTAAATTAATAATGTTGGCTTTGGCTTGATTTTTCATCGACACGGCAGCAGCACCAGTCAACATAACAAATCACGAAACAATAAAAGTGAAAGTTTCTCGTCTAATCATGTTTCCCGTTTTTGTTATACTTTTGAGGGTACAGAGCTGTGCACCCCTGTAGCAGGTGTACGTCTGGTTAAAATATTATTGATGTTTTCCTTTTAGGAAACCACTATTAAATTTTGTGATGACAGTCAAATTTTGTTATTCACCAACAAACGAGGAGCAATGCAAAGAAAAGGAAAGTTAAAGAGCCAAATCGTAAGAAAAAGGGGGTGACTTTAAAGGAGAAAGAACATGATGCCACACGTGAAAGATCAGGTGAAAGATCACACGTTGTACTTTGTGCCGGGTTCATGTACATTGCATCAGATATTTTTCTATCGCTTCCCTGATTGGCCAGGAACATTAAATACATTTCTGTTAACCATATTTAGTAAAGACATATTATTTTCCTAATTTCAACCTTTGCCCCTAGTTATTCATATATATATCGTGTAGCGTAGTTTCTAGGGAGACTCGCCGAAAGCTGTAGATAAATAAAGTTGCTGTCGAAATCATTTGCTGTTTTAGACGAGACGTGTCTTCATTCGAGTTCTTCTGCTCAAGGTCGTAAGTTAATTCTACTTATTATTTAGAACTCACGCGTTTATGTTAGATCAAAGTAGTGATTTAACAATATATCAAAATAATAATATCACCAAAAGACAAATAATAGAACATCAGTACATTCTTTTCACAAACCATTTTTTGCACTTTGTGTTTCATGCGTCTTTTTGTGTGTTTCATGCTACGACGATTATTCTGTACAAAAAATGGAATAGTGAGTGCTAACGGGGGAAGGCCTAAAAACCAAAGAAGCTGGGTAAATATTTTTTAAATAATAATTGGGGGATTAAAACAAATGAAGATTGGGGTAACTCAAACTCAAAAACTCTAAACATTTCATTCACAGCAATAATTAACTACACCTTTTATATTTAATACTTGAACCACAAATAACAATTATTTTTACAAAAAAGGAAAATTGCATACAGTAGGTAGTTCAAAGTTTAGTATGTTTGCTGTCGGACATATGAAAAGAACTCACAAGGAGCTATCTAGGTCATATGCCCGATTTGACGTGCATAGGTGATCGATTTCAAGAGAAGAATGTGAATGAAAAATAAAAAGGATGAATATCAAGATAATATAGGGTTAGTATAATAAGAGATGTAAATTGGTTGTACTAAAAACACAATAGTGAGATGCATGGTGGTAATATATGTTTAATGATAATGTTCATAATCGGGTTCAAATTCGACATCAATTCGACTTTAAAAAATAATTTTTCAGGTTTTTGATGAAAGATGACTTATTTGGTAACTTTTTATTTGCAATGGCAGGGAATTCCAAATTTTGACTCCTTCATATACAATTGACTTTTGTTTATAATTTGTCAAGACCAGAGGGAAAGAAAAGTTGTCATTTGCAGACTGTCTTGTTTCATCCTGATGACATATATTTGCTTTAATGAACAGGTTGCTGAGTATTTACACAGATAATATTGGCTTTAGTGGCTTTAGAACTTGTACCTTCAATTTTGTATTAGGACGCCAGGGGGCTTTTTTAGAAGAGAGAGAGGGGGGGTATTTGGAGGCTTTCTCTACATACGTTTTTATCAAAATAAACATTTCAACTACCACATCAAAAATAATACATCTATTTCTGCCGTATGCATTGCGAAAAGACATTACGTCGTCTGTTTTTACTATATACGTCACTTAGTCGTTGCAATTAATTCAGCCAGCAATAAACATACACACACAAACACATGCATGGAAAGGGGGAACGCTGCAAACCACCCATATTACTAAAAAAGATCCATTTAGTCGTCTTATTGGAAAGAATATAGAGAATTGAAGCTGTCGGAACTTTTCCACTGCTTTCGGGCATTTTTCTTCTAACCATAATTGCTTCACGTAGTTGGTAAATTGTTTGCTATGAACAAAGAACTGCACATGTTATTCTGGCTTCTCACTGTTTGTTAAATTTGGAGATTTTTGTGGCGTTGCTTGGAGCCTGGCTTGTAGATTTAAAAGAGAGCGCGTTAGTTTTGTATTCAGATGCATCGTAAGATGTAAACACGATGGTTGATACCAATGAACTAGATAGCAGGGCAAATTGGTCCTGTTATTTTTCAGCGTTCACCTTTAGATACTTCAAAAAATCTTAGGGAATTGGCAACTGGGGAGTTTATAGTCCCAACAACTGGTCCACCGTGCGAAGATTTTGAAGTAAACACATGCAATGGATGAACTGCCGAAGTTGAAGAGAATCCGAGGAGGCCTCAGAAGTTTTTTGTCGAGGCTGATAGCAACAGTTGAAGACAGCAAAGACGATGCGAAGAGCTTGAGGCAACTGCAATTTCAATTGAAAGAACAGTTAGAGACACTAAAACCACTCAATGAGAAAATCCTCATTTTGATATTCAGCAAGGCTAGAGATGATGATGAAGCCAGTGACGAGTTAACTAGAGAAAAAGAGGAATGCTGTAGCAATTATTACTGTCAGGGGCTATCTTTAACCTTTTTATGAAGAACCAACTTCAAATTTAAGAAGAACCGATTCTCCGATTTTTATAGACAGTTTTTATTCAAGTAGCTCATCGCCAAACCGTAAAGGAAGAGCCAAACTGCCAAAACTAGAGCTGTAAGTCAATGTTTTTAGTTTCGTTGAAATGGGAAGACAGATAAACAGAATTTTTCAGAATAAGAAGAATAAGAAAAACAAGGAAAGCTTTTGCAGGCATTGAATCGTTCTACCAGATCACATGGAACTACTTTGCGTATTGCAGATCCCGATTGTCTAATGTCTTGATATGCACTTGATCACTTAAGGGGGCAGAAACCAGAGGTATGACGTAGACGTTACGTAGAGAAACTAGTCAGAATAGGGGCTTGGCACACAGGATTGAGTAATGTCAGAAGTTCTTGGAATTCCGTCTTAACTGCAAAAATACACGAGCCAGTGGGTAGTTAGAAAGCATATAAAAAATGAAATAAAATGTTTTCAACTTTTTACTCCCCTAGTAAAGACCTCTGTTTTTTGAAGTTTGCTTACTGTAATTACTTCAAATGCAAATTTACAATTTATAATTGCATCTTAAAATTAAAAAATTTCCACGAAATTCGTGGATGCAATGGAAAAGGAAAAAAGTTTTAATCTAGCTTTCATGAAATTTAACTTTTTTGGATTTAATCTGGATTAAAATCTAAATCTGAATAAAACAATGGATTATATTTGGATCAAGTGAAAAGAATATTCGAACCAACCACCTAGCTCTAGTAACAATGCTGTAACTTTCCCAAAACAGACTTTCCAAGAGATTGATAATGTAAATCTACATAAAGGTGAGGCAAAAAGCCATCTAGCTTCTGTTAGATGCTGTAACCATTCCCCCAGATTTTTCCTTCAACGGCTTAAGTATGTTTATCTACTTAAAGGTTATTTGAACAAACCACCTAGCTTTATTAACAAGCTGCAGGTTTGAAACTTAAAAACTAATTAGGCCTTTCCCTTCAAGGCCTTAGTAGAGTTTTAACAGTAATTCATGGTGCCCAAGAAAAAAATATCGTGGACGTATCGTGTCTATTTAAAAAAGCCAAATGAATTCGGCTTCAAATCAGTTAGCTGATATTGAAGTTTCTCTGACCTGACTTGCTTGCCCAAATCGTTAACTCTTAGAAAATACAGCGATTTCCGGTAAGCTTAATTTTATAAAAGGTTTAGTAAAAGTGTCATCAAACTGTCACCAAAGTGTCAAAATAATGAGGGTGTGCATATTGGTAAATAGTTGGTATAAATTAGCTTTAAATTCAGTTTTGTATTAACTAACCAACTTGAAATAGTTTCTTTTATCAATAATTACAATTTATATTATCCTAGTTTGAGACCGGGTTGAGCCTGGCAACAACTTGTTCTGAAGTGGCAACCAAAATAGTTCCAAGGTGACGAGTGGATTTATGCTTTAGTTTTAATTGGAACAAGCAAATTTCCCAAACCTCTCTTAAAAGAGTGGGAATTGTAAGAAAATTCACTGTTGAAAAACACCAACGTCCAATTTATTATTCATTTATTTTCACAATAGAAGCTTCTCTTTCCAGTGTTACTGGTCCCGCCCTTTCACAAACCCCTTCACTATACTAACATTGGCATATCATACTTTACTAACATTGGCATCTTTACCGTATCACGAAAGGCAGCAATCGTCACTAGAACATCTATCAATTCAAGAAAGCAGTTAATTTCATGCGTAGAAAATATATAAATATTTAAGATTTGTATCAACGTGGGATGTCGGTTAAAATGAAACGAAAGCAAATAATGCTATTCTCTGCAAGAACGTCTAGTCACTCTTTTCTTCGACGGTTTCCTTTGGCTTTTTTGCAGCAACTTCATTGGCTTCATCCGTTTTCCTCTAGTTTGTAAACAGAAAGGACATTTGAAAAATGACAAAAATACGCACAAGAAATGAAAGCAAGTATCAATGCAAATGCACAATCAATACCAAGCCTTGTAAAAGACAACCTATCGCATGATTAAAAGAGGCAGATGTGTTTGTTCTTTTGAAAAAGGCTCCTGTTGCACATTCTTCAAAATGAGAGATGGCTCGCACATGACCCAAATTCAAACATAAAACATGCTTAATGAAGTAGCCACTGCTTAATGAAGACTTCGGTTCACTCTAAATTTACTACCTTCTTTCGAACAAGATAACCAATGTCTGTGACCTAAAAAAAGGTGGAAAATGATGGTATAATCAATAAAACGAAAGAGTCAAAAATTTAAAAGGAGAAAACGTTTTGAAACGTGAAATGCATTCAACAAATATTTTTCAAATAGTTAAGATCAAACAAAACTATTCTTAAAGGTTTTTAACGAGAGTGGCAACAAAATGCTGCCATCAAAATGCTGACCTGGCTTACTGATTACGATCAATATTCCGGTGCAGATGATCACCATGCACCACCGAGAAGCTTATGATTCGAACGTGTTGAGTTGAATCAACAAATTATGTCAAATCATGTTAGGCTCAACTCCGTTTGTGATAGATTCGTCGTGGGAATCTATTATTATGCCAACATGCAATTGACAGCTTGAAATTTGTTTGTTTTTACCATCAGTGTTTTGATCATGATATTTACCCCTATTCTGCTTAGCCAAGGTCACAGCTTCACATTCATAACAAGAGCCCAATAAACGCTGAACTTACTTTAGCAACGGGTTTTCCTTCCTCTGCAGAATCTGATGGCTTTTCAAAACTCGTTGACTGTGGAAAAAAACAAATTTGGGCTCGCAGAATAACAAATAACAGCTTTAGTAGAAACAACAAAGCCAGATAGCAGGCCATCATTGGTTAATTGAAAAAAGTATAAAAAAATAGCTTGCTACTCTAGCCTTGGCCTTTCTCGTCATTATAAAAAAGTATACATTTTTACCTCAAATGATTATTTCTGATGGACTGAAGTGAGTGCAAGAGTAAGTGCAAGGGAGCTCATTAAGTCATCGAAGTGATAGTAAGTCATTGGCAAACTTGCATTGATTAATTATAACCAGATTAACTAACGCCTAACTGCACAGTTATTTTTGCAACTTCAGCAAAAGCCAGTCTTTGCTTCGTGAAACAAAAAGTCAAACAGCAACTAGATGACAGTCAGTAAAAATCTACATCTCATATTTCAATTTCACGACAGAAAACGTCAATTTGTAATAGCTTGCAAACCTCTTCTACATCTTCTTCGTCCTCTACGCTGCCTTTAGCAATAGAAGCCGCCGATTTTATTATTTCCTCAGTAGTTTTTTTCATATACTCTGAATCTTCTACCTGCAACAATTCAGGGAAAAAGGTTTTTGTCAAAGCGTTTCTGCTCTAAAAGCAACTAACATATGCTCGTGCTGCCACATCTCAGCCACTTTGTGATATATTTCATTATTTAGAGATATTTTGTCAAGTTTTGTCAAATTCTTAAGTCCCCGATCATCAGTTTTAAAGTTATATTTATTACATCATAAATTGGTGTCTCTATTTGGCCGACATAGAGCCCAGCGCAGGGAGATGATCCCTCATGTTCCTAATATTCGCTGAAAGGTTCATTCTTAACAGTTGCACAGTTTACCAGCCATTGAATGACATTAGGTGAGTTTTCCACAGGTCCAAATCTGCACAATGGATTTCCCTGTCAACAATACTGCTACGACATTACCTACATCAAGTACGAAAATGCTAAATTAATCAAAGTTTTCATTAGGAAATGAATCCACGTTACCTTTGCCAATAAATCGGGTAGTAATCCTCCAAGCTCTCTTAATTCGTCATTATTTTCCCCATCATTCATGTCTTTTAAACGCTGAATTCGACAGTTTATAACCGAAATCGCCTTGTTGTAGTACTCTATAGATTTCCCGTAGTGCCGGTCAAAAGAATATGCCAATCCAAGATTGTAGAAACTGTTGCAAGTCAAAGTTAAATCACTTGAAGCAATCGATACGATAACACTTTGCTTATTCTATTCTATAGAAAGCAGTTTAAGTAAACTCGGATACACTAAAAAGGATGCAAAAAGGATGATAAAATTATGCAAAAATCATTCACTTGTACAAAGAGTTTTCCAAAGGGCTTTCCTTCTAACATCCAGTTAAATCGGACTTCCAAGGAAGATATCACAGAAATATAGGTTTATGAGTCAAGGCAAGAATGAAATGACATATTCTATATAAACATACATTTTTATTAATAAAAGGATACGTTTCAGCGAGACGCCTATCGTTTGAATCCAAAAACCGTTCTTGAATTCTTAGACACTCCATAAAATCTCCGATTGCTTCAGGATAGTGTTCTGAAAACAAAGATGGCCTTCAAAGGACTAAAGTGTTTGGAAAATATGAACTTCTTTAGTTTTTCAAATTTATCTGAATAAGATTTAAACTTATTGCTACGAGGGTTAATGTGATCAAAGCTCACCTAATTCCATTCCAATTTCTCCAAGCAAGAGATTAGCTTCAGCTTGTTTTAGTTTGTGCTCCTTTGACTCATTCCTGAAAGGGGAAACGTTTCAAATAGCAAACAAATACTGTTAATATTTCTTTAACAGTCAAAACTACAAATATTTCCTGCTTTATAAAGGGTAGATTCAAAAATTCTGTGAGGAGCAGAGCAGGGTATTCAGTACAAAGTTACGGAATCTATCCTTGCATTTTCTATCAACCGCTTAATTGTTCCATCTTCCTAGAGATTTTGCCTTGCATGCAATTTGGTCCAATGTATGCAATTTTGTTCTAAAATGATCATTTGCTAGCGAGAAAATTTACAAAACACCACTTCAAGAAAACATCCAAAGATCAATATTCTCCATCTGACAAGAAAATGACAGGCTTGATTTTGTGAAAACGCTTTGGAAAGAACAGAATGTCCTTAGGAAGAAGACAGAGTTTGTGGAGAGTATCAAAGTTTTACCTGGCAAAGACAATTCTACATAGCTCAAGTATCTCCCAGGCCTGCTGCATGGTTGAAACATCTTCCTATAAAAATGAAAGGCGTCTTAAGGAATAACAAAATTCCAAGCGTTCATGAAGCAAGTCAACAAGATAATGGGCAACAGAAGTTTCCCATTACCATATCTTTCTCACCCATTCCATATAACAGAAGTAGTAAATAGAAAATCGTACCGAAGTGGCAGTTTCATCTTCATTATCTTCAGGTTCCTCATCATCAATTTCATTTTGATCATCATCATCTTCATCGTCCTCCATTTCATCCCCCTCTTTTTCATCCTTGCCATTTTCATCTCCTGCAGCCATGTCAACATTTCCATCTTCTTCTTCAAGCTCATGATTATCTTCTTGGCTTTTATTTTCCTTTTCAGTAAAACCATCATCATTTTTAGCAGTAACGTCTCCATTAGATCTGTTGCTCTCTCCGTTCATTCCAGGGCGTTCATCATCCGTGGAACCTTCTTCCTTGTCACTGGCAGTTGATGCCTCATCCTTTTCATCTTTTTCTGCATTACCATTTTTAGTTGGCTCTGATTTTGAAACAACTATGTCTCCTAAAATGTATAAAAAAATCTGCATTGTGATACCCAGCACTTCCAAACATGTTTACTTTTGCCCATAAAATATTGGTAAGTTCATCAGAATGACAAATTTAATGATGAAAACCACAAAAATAAGAAGGTTGGAAACCGACCTTTTGGTATCGAGCTGCCAAGGACATCAGACTCTGACCTGAAACAATTTTAAAATTATCTGATATTAAAACATTCACGATAATGAAAGTTTCAAAAATAGTTATCAGGATGAATCTACAGGTAAATCTCAGGATGAAGTTGGCACTGCCGTCTTCATGGCTTTAAAGTAAACAACTGTTTTCCATACAAACTCTGCTAGCACATCCTCTAAAAAAGTATCCAGGACCAGAAACATATTTGAGAAAAAATTGTGTCCAAATATAATATGCAAGAAATTTTAATTCTTAGGGCAGAATAGATTGGTTCAGTCATACTTGAAGCAAAATTTGCTCTCATGCTATATAAGAGGTGAATTTTTCCAATTCTAGCAAAGGAAAATAAATGCTTTTTTGTGTAGGTTGGCCAATTTGGCTGAATGCATTGCCATGTAACATACCCCCAACAAAATTAGAAGTAATTCTATGGAATTTACAAATAGAAAAGGGCAACAGCAGTCCACAGATTCTCTTGAACACAAGCAATTAACCTATCACCAAACATGTTTCAGAACTCAGGAATCATTGGTGTTTGCAGTAGACATATCTAAAGAGAAACTTTTCTTCTTAACATGAATCACAAAATTAAAAGGGCTAAAAACAGAAATCAGTTGTGTGAACTGCAAGATCAAGATTTCCTACTAAAACCTAATCAGGCAATAGCTGTGTAATCCTTAATAAAACTATGTTAATATAAGAATTCAAAGCAGGAAGTGGAGACAGCATTCCCCTTGGTTTTGCTGATTGCAAGAGCTTATTTGCAACATATTAAAAATAAGATTAAATCAAAAGCAAATCATTGATACATTTTCATTTTATGAATGTATATTTCAAACATGTCAAATCTGGTTATTTTCTGCTTGATAACAAAATAGGGACAAATTGAAAGGACCAAAGGTAGCAATTTACCCAAGGTATCAATAAGTATATTACAGTGACAAACCTGGCCAAATCTAACAGAGATTTTCCATACAAAAGGTATGCATCACCACATTGATTGGCTGTCTGTCCATACTTTTCTGCTCTGTAAAAGGATTAGGGAAAGCAGCTATTCATTGACACGTTATACTGGAATTTCTGTGGTCTGAGACTACATAAATAATGAAACTAAAGTGAAAACCAAGAAGCAGGCCTTTCTAGTGACCATTCGTTTCTGCACATAGGTGCCATGGCACTGGCCTGGGTGAGACGACGTGCGCATTTTGTCCTGTTAGTGCTTCTTAAAAAGTAATGATATCACGTGCCTTGGCCATTTGCAAAGATAATGTTTTGATCAGAAGGTATGTCTTGTTGCTCCAATAATCATCTTTTAATTACAGCATTCACCACTTAGAGAATCAAATGAAATGATATGCATGTTAAACAATTTTCTGGGCTGTTTGAGTGTGATGAAAGAACCATAACAGGTAATGTTATGTGGGTGTCTATAACACTTGAAAGACGAATGCTTTATAATACCTTGGTACCACAAGGCCTAATCATGGCGCAGAAAAGCTGTAACATCAATAGTACTGACATTACCACTTTTGATGCAATTTAAACCGGAAGTTATGAATTGCAGGCCTTGATGAAAAATTTTGCTTTGAGACACGCAATCAGCCACATATCTACCAAAACCTTTATGAGAGAAATTTGGATATTCTAAGCCTCGTTTACTGCACACAAATTTACTATTATGTTGATGGTAAATTTAATACTTTGGAAACTACAAGTTATTAGTTTTTAGGCATGACAGGTGTGTAATCAAACAGTAATTGTGTTCTGATTTGAAAGATGTTTGTAAATATCTCTAGTCAAACATTTATGCTAAATCATATATATTTACTCACATGAATTGCAAAAATGCCTGTTCTTATCAAGATTTGATACTACGTAAGGTCATACAATTAGAAATCAAAGTATCTAAAAGGATTAACTTACAACTTAGCACAAACATCTCCAAAAATGTCACAAGCACTTTGAATGTCTTTTGTTGCATATAATTTTTTGCCATCTGAAATTAATTTGTCTATTTCTTCTTGACTATAAAACAAAATGAAAATTAACTTGACCATGACTAATAAAACATACAGTAATTTACTCTTACCTAATAAAATATTTCCCTAAATCAGATATGTCTTAGAAACAAGATCGTGTTGGGTATACAGTGAATTCTCATTCCACACAAAACAATTACAATACTTCAAGCTATAAACAACAATAAACTACAATAATCAGCATTAACAAATTAATAGATATTTCGAACAATATTGTAATAATTGGCAGGAATAGGTAGCTGTATCTACATGCAGTAGTTGAGTGGAGGGTGAGAATTACGAACTCTCTAGCTCATGTAGAAATGCAGGTGAATGTTTTAGGAGACACCTTTAGATATTACCCTGGTAAAATTGACCTTATATGGCAGAAGGATGCTAAACCCAAATACACATGTATGTTAATAGGCTTAGAAGACTATGCATGATACCCTGACTCACTCTGACTAATGCAGGTATGAGGAACTAAGTCCCTATTGCGTAAAGGCAATATTGCCAAAAGGCATGTGACTTGGCAACCTATATTCACCCTATACCCAACACTCCCTGATTTAGACTATCATCTAAAACTAATATTTGGAAAATTCAGCTTCAACTGAGGATAAATTAAACATAATAGAAATATTTTTACTAAATGTAACTTGAATGCCATACAACAAAAATTAAATGGCTACCAGAATAGTTGTTGTCCACAGGTGATTTTTATGAGGAGGAAATCACTTTGCTGCTGAGCTAATCAAAAAGAGCTCCCTCAGGTGGAAAATAGTTAATGGAATTATAAGAGATGCATCCAAATGAAAGACTCTGAAAAACTCTCATTCTTGATGGATTTCTAGTTGTTTTCAGTTGCACAATTAAAGATTGAAGATATCATACTCTCCAAATCCTGAGCAATACATTCATTTATTACAAATGTTTTATTTTCCCAATGAAATTATTTGGACTTTTGAAGCCATAAGCTTGAGATCTTCCACATAGCCAAAGCAGTTGTTTCTTCTAATTTGGATTTCTAAGTCTTTGTCAGTGCCATTTAACAATATAAAAACAATTTTTAATGATAAAAGAGTTCATTTCACAAGGGGCTTTTGACTTTTAACCAGGAGTGGCGGCATGGGGGGGCCAAAGGGGGCTTTAGCCCCCCCTAGATTTTTGTTAGCCCCCCCCCCGTCGGCAGCCAATCAATTTTTGCTCTCTCAATACCGTCGGCACTTGATGGATGTCACCCGGTTTACAAGTTGTTTGAATGACATAAATAATCGAGGAGAAAACTGCACTGGCTGGTTTATGTTTTTCTCAATGGCTTTTCTTCGGCAATTTTACTATCATAGTGGCATTATATCCTGTCGCTTCCGTGAAAGCTGTGACTTAATTTCATGGTGCTCCTTCGCATGACCCACAATACCATCGTGCTCCTCTCGGTTGAAATCCCTGTTGCTGCTCATGCGAATTCATGCGAAACGTACCAGAAAAAATACTTCCCTAACCCTAACCCTAACCCAAACCCTAACCCTAACAACAGCAAAATCACGTTGTCATAAATAAACTCTTTAATGAATTTTCTTCTTAAGGGATTCTCTTTTCGTTTCAAGACATTATTATTGCCAATGAAGACATTTCGATCATGAGCACATTTTGAGTAATAAATTTTTCAAAAAGCACTTCTTGTCCTTTTTCATCAACTATTTTTCAATAGCATTGTTCACCGCATAGCTTCCGACAAACAAATGGTTTAGAGAAAACCATCGATTAACTTCTTCCAACATAGATAGGAAGAAATATTCAACAATAGGCAATATTTGCGCATTAAGTTTCTTACAAGGCACAATTTGCCGAGAAAATCTCGTGGACTCCGACACAGGTTGGAAAGTGGGGGCGGGGAGGGGGCAAGGGAGAATTTTGCACCCACAACAAACGATTTTGGAAAAATGCTCTATTGCTTGCTCTATATGCTTGCTTGCTCTTGGAAAAATGCTCTATATCGGTGCCCCTTTATTAGAGGTGCTGCTCAGGGGGTGTCGAGACTGGGGGGTTGTCACACACACCCCAATAGTATCTCAATAGGAAATTTCAGGTAAAATCCGCTCGGTGGAAGAAACGCTTTAGGTATTTCAGAGACCTTCCTGTCATAAAATCAATGAAGGATCAAGCAATCTTAGGTAAAATTGTGCCTCGTGTCCATTTCTCCTAAAGTTTCTCAGTAGAAGCGTCAACTGCAATTCACTATGAGCTCCAGATTTGTCTTAACATTCATAAGGCATGCTAAGATGGAGAGAGGGATCTAAATTTAATAGGAACTGACAACCTGGTATTTTTCAAGACCACTGCGAAATTGTTGTTTTTATCTGCTGTAAGAATTTTTTGCAAAAAGACAATAATTTTCAATAGGATTAGGAGGATTGCTTTAGTGAAATCTGCTTAAAAGAGTGAATTTTCCAGGGAACTAGAAGCATCACAATTCGAAAATTTCCTGCCCCTTCGGCGGCAACCATGGTGCCGCCTCAGGTAGTAACTATATATTTTGCCCGTCCCGATATAGAGATTTGGCAAGACTATTAGAAAAGTCGGTTATTATCATACAGAGTTAGATTGATAAAATGTATTGCAGAGGCACCAGCTAAAAAGTTTCAGGCAATAATTTTTTAATCAGGTAAATTTGCATTTCACCCCCCCCCCCCCCCCCCCAACGAGGCTTGCCTCGCGACGGCCCTGCCTGCTATATGGGGCAAATCGAATTTTTTTTCTGTCGGCAATTTGACACATCCAGCGTCGGCAGTTACGGAGAATATAAACTTCGGCACCTTGAAGGTTTGTCTCTAGCGCCACCCCTGCTTTTAACTAATTGACAGAAATATCATATTGTTTGGTATTTGTTACAGTCTCTTGTTTTCCATGTATCCACTCGACTTGTTTGTATGCGATATGGGGGAGTCTTTCAGCCTCCTGAGGATTTTATTTGTAATACAAGGGTAAGGTATGTGGTTCATAGTGTTTTCATTCCCTTTGTTGACCTTGGGGTATTTAAGGTTTTGGGATAGAGTGAGTCTCACTTTGCTTGGAGATGCCTCAATACAAGTATGCTGTTTACCAGTGTCAGCTCACAAATGTATTCAATGTATTAGTCTTACACATAAATTTTTCGAATTGTACATAAAGTAACATCAGACCTGGTTTATTGTTAGTTCATTGAAATCGAGAAATTCAATTTTCTTGCCTGAGTGCATTATTAAATAAGGCCCTAACAAAACCAAAATTGCGTAGCATTCAAACACAATACAACTGATAATAATCAATTGTGCTGTATTAAATTGCTGTTAAGTAATGCAAGTATGGCCCCTCTGAAACTGCCAAACGGCCTCAATGTATTAGATCTCACTTTTTAATACAACCACTCAAAATTTCTTTGTTTTGGAGAGCTCTGTGACGTCTAGTCTTTTGTGTTGCCTATCCCTGAGTATCTGCCTGCACAGGGAATGTATTAAATTTCATTTTCTAATACACTGGAACTGCAGTTCTGAGAAAGTCGTACCGCATTTCAATAAGAAGTTTGGTTTAAAGACTTTATCAAAAAGTCACTCTAAAATACAGAACTTTTCAGGTAGTAGGCATGCTGAGTAGACACTATAATAAAAAACAATAAGCTTCAAGATGAACTAATTATAGAAATGTTGCATCAGTAGAGCAGCATTCCTTTTAAATAGCTTAACCTATTAATTTGTGTGATTTCTTGTTTATTTTCAAACATTCCATGTGAAATGACATAGTAGAAGCATTTGTATGATTCCAGTTAGTTAGTAAGTTGGTTAGTTAGTTAGCTAGCTAGCTATTTATAGTTAGTTGTGTGTGAATGTTTTACTTCCAAAACGTTTTCATGATGTTGTGGAAGAGAAATATTATAAATTTGATTTTTTTTCTTGATTTGTAAAAAACTTATGTTGTGTGGCTTAGTGATAATTCTAGGATCAAAATCAAACAGTTTTTGCCTAAAACTATCTAGGCTCTGCAAAAAAATAAGGTTAATCTTGTGTCTAAAAACGTCATTAGGACATAGGACTTGATAGCTCCTTACAAATTTTTTTCATGTGTCCTTCAGCAAAACAAAACTAATTTATCTGTTGTACTCAATTAACTAAATTTTTGAAATTGCTAATTTTTGTATTTCAATTTTGACTGTTTAGTTTATTGCAATTGATATTTGTTTTTGCTGATAAAAGATTTTGAGTTTTTGAGTTTGTATTCTTTCTTAAAATAGCGTGTTTTGATTTGAATGTCAAACGATTTTATTTTAAAACCTAGACTAAAATATGTTTTGAGACAGGTGCTATCCATATTCACTAGATAAGATAGAAAAAAGATTCCTTGCTTAGCTCTTGAAGCAATAATCCTAGTAAGTTAAACCTAACATTTTACTTGTTTTACTTAAAGACTAGCAACAAAACAACTGCGGAGTGAAAGGTTCTATAATGCAGCAAGCAGTTAACACGAAGAGAGGAATGGAAAGTGAGCATCGAATACCTTCACAAGATATACCGGGCAACCAAAAAAATTATTAATCGACATGCGTTTTTGAAGACCAAACCTTTAAGAACTGAATGAAAACAAAATCGATATCGGTGCTCTTCAACAAACTGCACGTGTAAAATCAAGAAATGATTCAAGTCTGGTACAGCTGTCTACATTGAAAGACATGAGTACCTAAAATAAATTCATTGACACGAAAACAACATCTTGAGGCTCATACATACTTGAAGTTCTGGGGACTTGCAAGTTGATTGAGTGCTTTCACATACTGCAGACAGCCACTGTCTCTTTCCTGCCTAGACAGCTCTGCTTCTCAGTTTGGCGCGAAACGGAGTTCGTCTTTTATTTGATGCATTTTGAACAAAAGAGGTTTATTGACGGGGGCTCATGAGGAATAAAAAACAGATAAATTTCCAATTCAAAATAGTAGCACAAGTCATTTTCGATAGCTGTGGCTACAACTGGTTTCTTTATTCTAAGAAAACCTCCGGACCCCATTATCATATTTGGCTGATGATATTTGGCTTGGAGCAGAATTTGCAGAAACGTTTTGAATGGCGACAAGAGAACTCTCAGGGAGGTTTGCTAAAATTCAGCACGCTGAATCTCGTTTCCCTACAACATTTCACGATCAAAACACAATCACATGCAAATGGCAAAGGGTTTTACTTACATCTCTATTCTTGGACGAAATTTGTGGATTAGGCCTGTTCCTTTCTCGGCTCATGCCAATGAACCTAAGGAACATAGATGTCGAGGTAGACGGTAGTAGGTCGTCTGCCATCAACGTCAAAGATTGGAATTAAACCCCACGAGAGATGTTATCGACTATGGGCGAGGAGAATCCAAGCTCGACGAAACTGGTATTAATGGTTGTAGACGCATTAAGGGAAGATTTTCGTTCTTACAGGAAATAGAAGGGCCCTACACACCAGAATTAATTCAACAAGAAAAAAAAACTCTTGAGGTTGTGCAACCCTAGAATTAAGTAATTCAGTTTCCAGTTCAGTCACTGTCTTTCTATCAACCAATTACGGACACTTCTTTTAGTTAAAATCAATGTCAATTTACACAATACAAAATTTTCAACATGCCTTACAATTACATTGACACAAGGACAGATTGATGGTAGAGAAATTACTAGGGGGGGGGGGGTGAAGCTTTCTTAGTAGGTTAACAAAAATTGAAAGGTTGGCAGTAAACATGACACAGCGTTCTTGTGCATTTTTTACAAACGTTGGCACCAAGGTGACTTTAGCGTTTGTTGAAAGATTTAGATTATTTTTAACTTATTGTTTATTGTGTCAGCTGAACTTTTTTAGAATCTAGAGTTCACATCTATCTTCCCTTATAGAACGACGCAAGTTTTTTCGTGAATTCTTGACTGTGCAATGATTAATATTAATAGAAGGAGTTTTGGTTTTTATCTCCTAAAAACGCACAAAATTATTTTGCTGACGACATCGTACTTGTACTTTTATGTAATTATCATTGTTTCATTTTTGTTCATAAAAGCTAGAAAGATCTTTTAAAGTTAGGCGGAATGTAAATGAAAAAGTTTCGAAAACCTTTTGACTCTTCTTTTTTTCCTGCATCTCAACTTTCTTGGCCATTTCCTCAGTCGGTCTGTTGCTAAACAAAACAAACCCCACAAGTGTTTCTTCGTCTCCTAACAACGAATATTCGTCAAACCCCAAACAATAGCTTGCCATAATTTTCATTCATTGGGGTTTTTATCAGAAGCACTTTCATTCACTGAATGGCTTCTTCAACTGAACAGCGGGTTCCCTGTTGTGATTCTCAACAACCCCTGACTGAACCTGTGACACGTGATGTGTCTCATTGATGTGACTCTATTTACAGATGAAGACAACACATCTTTAGTGGTTCCAACACTTTTTCAAAAAAATGACAGATATTTTCTCAATTTTTTGCTATTTTCTATTTTCTTAAAAGATCATTAGCTATTTTCTCGATTTTAATTACAAAACTCTAAACCAGATATGTTCAATTTCATCTCAAACTTGGTCCAGATTTTGCAAAATGGACTAACTGTTCTATTCTTGCTTTCTACCACTTGCTGTGAAGCCAGGCCTGGCTGTTTGAGGCGAGCGATAGCTCGCGCTCGCCTCCACGCTCCCCTCTCAACCTGAGGCGAGCTATGAATTGCTCTCCTAAACAGAACATGAAGGGAGAATTGCTCCCCTAAAATTTCCATTCATTTGCCCTTTTCCTATTCAGAGAATCCTGAAAACTTACAAGGGTTAATTGGTTTATTTTTGTAACAGCAATTTCTCCCGTCATTGCATTTTTTGCAATTAACTTTTTGCTTGTTAGGCGGTTTTTGTTATGATAAGCATAAACTTAGATCTATTTGGAAAAAGATAGTTAACCGAAAGGTACATTTGTAGCGATTAGAACCTTTCAATCTTAAGAAAACAGGAATATTTTTGGAAGGAAAGTCGAAGAAATTGGTAGGAATTGTAGATTGGGGATATAATAAGACAGCAGGTCCCTTCCAGCAATAGAAACAAAACTATGCCTCAAAGAGAACAAGGTACTCTGTCTTGCAGATCAAAAACGACAACCAAAACATGGAATTCCACTATCCAGCGGCATTTACTGAAAAACCCAGATTGGGTGAAAACTATAACAGCAACATGTTTGGCATTATTGGCAAAGCCTGATCATCGTTCCATCTAGCAGTTTGTGAATCTATCTACTATATAAACATGACCAACCGCTTTTGTGTAGACATAAGTGAGTTCGTTTTCACCATAGGACTCCGTTGGTAACATTTTCAATAGGAAAGCGGCACTGATTGGACAACCTCAACAGTCATGTGCTCGCGTTTTCTGATTGGCCTATTTTGATCCAAAACTGGGTATTTTGTCATACAGTTTTCCATCTATCTTCTGACTTTCTATACTCTGAAGAGTGCTAGACGAATAGCTTAAGTTTGTTTCAAAATTTGTTTTTCAAAGCCATTTTCAAATTCTGCACAACAAAATAATTGTTTGGCAAGAGAATTGTTGTTTTTGTGTTGTGCCAGCTTTACATGAAACTGAAAGAGTCTGTTCTTTTAAATACTTCAAGTAAAGGGGGTGCCTAATTCATGGTTAAAGCAAATACAGATTGAAAGAAGTAAAACAGCATACTCCTGACTGAGGCTATTAAAGGCAACCAACAGATACTAAAGGGGCTTAAGTCATTTGTTGATTATCTTTAAAGTATATTCTATGTGTTACTGATTTTGCTCGCCTCAGCAAATGAGGGGAGCGATTCACAGCTCACCTATAAAAATACAAACGGCCAGGCCTGGAGAAGCCCCCGGTTCAGCAAATCAATTTCAATTGTTTTGTTGTCATATTCAATTTTATTGACAGATGGCAACCCACCAATGTCCAATACGACGTCCTTTAACTTAAGGGTTTTATGATAAAAGAAAGCAATTTGTATTCTTCAATTAGGTCCCCTGGCTTAGAAGAGGTTGCAGGCAGTGGACAGTCCTTCTGAGATTTTGCATACATTATTTCTTACCAGATTAGTATCCTGTTTTCCCCTGATGCGAAGGATAATGTTCATAATGTCTTAGTTGAATAAACATTTTTTCTCAACATAAACTCACAAGGGGTTAGTAAGAATAGGCTGTTGAAGAACAGACACCAGAAGATTTTGTTCATTCCTATCAATTGACTTTGTTTAGGTATCATGTAATAATAATATTAAGAATCTGCTCATTTTTATTTTCATATTTAGCTTTTTAGCCAAAAGCAAACCACCCACGGTCACAATGCCAAGGATAAAGGTTGGTTAACCTAAATGTTAAGTTTCTTCATATCAGACAAAGAGAAGTTAATTTTATTGTCAAAAGATAAAAACATGTATATAATAAGAAACCATCATTCTTTTTTAAATATAATTACCAGATCCAAGTAAAATTCAGCCCAGATTTGTATCTCTATATGATAAAATAGGCATCAATACAAAATTTTGACACCTGAAAATTGCTACAAGACTTTGGCCATATGAATTGGGGACCAAAGTACTGACAAAAAATACATTTACATTGCTTTATACCCCATACATGTTGTGAAAAACAAGCTAGCAAAATTGAATTTTAGTATTTTTTAGCCTGCGTGCAGACTCTACAGAGGAGAGAAAATCCAGAGGGGGGGGGGGCAATTTTTTCACCTCCATAGAGTCTGCATACAGGCTAAGTATTTTTACAGTCCCATGGTCATAAGCAAATAATTGATTGATCATGTGATATCCGAAAATGATTGTAAAAGTTCTTGATCAATAGTGATTTTTCAGCACAAGGCAAGTTTCCCTGCCTTGAGGTAATGATTGCTCAAATCGATGAAATAAGAAAGATTGTATAAGAACAAGGAAGAATTGAATCAGTCAAAAATTAAGTTCAAACTGCTCCCAACTGGCCTTTTCTAGGCCTACTAGGTAATAGATGCAACACTTTTGCATTACAAAAAGTATATAATGGTATTCAAACCTATGATACAATTTTGTTACTCTCTAGCACTCTCTGGTGAAACCTTGTCTGGAATAGAAAACATTTTTTCCATGTAGGAAAAAAGTATATTTATTTTGTCTTGTCCTAGGAGAATCCCAAAGGGCAAGCTATTTGTGGTGGGTCTTGCATTTGGTTTCTCTTTTGCTAGGTGCAGGCTAGGCAGATGCTCTTGGGGAAAGGGTTTGCTCTTTCTGATTTTGTGGTGTACTTGCAAGGAGATAAAAACCTGTGAACAATCCTCTTTCTTTTTTACATAATATGCGACCTTTGCATTCAACTACTGTCTGGTATCAGATGTTGAGTGGTAAAGTTATGGCCTGAGCCCTGACATGAGCTATTTATTTGCAAATATGATATTGGATTATAATGTAACTGCCTTTTTTGGTGGGAGCTCAGTTGACTTATTGTCTGCTCCTTCCTTGAATGGCATAAAAGTTGTACATTCTGAGTTTGATTTTTACTGCTTAAATAGCAAATTGAAAACATGTTTTACCATAAAACAGCTTTGAAGCCTCCTCTCCATTTCAACTGTTGTCCTCAACTGATGATATTGAAATGATATTTTAGAATTTTGTTTTTAAATATGTTAACTTAAAAGAGAAAATTGGTGTGTAAGATGTTTATTTTCAATTTCCAAGATTTTTGTGTGAATTTCAGTCTCTACCAATTTCTGCTTCATCTGCTTTAACTGTATTTCTGCTTCATGAAATAAGTTTTGTTCAAAGTTTTTCTTCAAAGTTCAACAAATTCTGATAGGGCATAGCATCTTTCTTAGTCTTTCTTTATAATTCTTCATTACTTAACATCCCAGCATTTATTGTAGGTTTTTCATTGTAGGCAATACTCACTGGTGCTATCCCACAGTTCATTGATGTTGTAATGAATTTTGCATCTGTCGAGCTCAAGCAAGATAATATTGTAGCAAAGTTTTACAAGAAGAGAAAGAACATTATATTCTTTGGGGATGACACATGGATTAAATTGCTCCCAAAGTGTTTCTTACGTCAAGAAGGTACCACATCTTTTGTGGTCTCTGACTTCACCGAGGTACAAATTATTTTGTATGTACATAGATCCATTGTTCAATAATTTCATTGTCTATGCTAACTTGTGACTTGATAATCAAACTGTAAAAATTTGAACAGATTACAGTTTTCCTTTGATAAATTTCAGCAGAGTACATCAAACGTAAGATTATACAGATGTTGTGGCTTGGGTTTCATCAGAGATTAAAGTATGCCTTCTTGATGTTGTGCTAATGACTGTTCTAAAAATTTAGTCACCTTGCATCTTTTCAAGGCATTTGTCATAATACATTGAGATACTTTGGAGAACCCCCAAAACTGAGTTACAGGGTTAAAGGTAAGTCCTAGATATAGGTTTGGTCTAGATAGAGCAAGAACACACAAAAATTCTTCAGAAATGTTAAAAATTATCTGTGTTTTTGATTTGTTAGTCTGTAACAGTGCCCTTTATCTTCATTTCGAAGCATGTTTATTACCCTTCCAGAGGCTCTAAGCCTTCTAGCAGTCACTTTCAGGAAGATAGTATCGTGTCAGTACCACATGAAAATTTAGCAAGTATCATGAAACGCCACCAAGTTTCGCGTAATGCAATCTGTACGTTTTTTGGGTTTTACCAAAGGGCCTAGCCCCCGAATAAGTAGCACCCAAAAGATACTCTTTATTTGATTTTTCTCCAATGATCAACAGACAGACTAACTTAAAACGTGATCAACACACACTAATAATATAAACGGAAGCTAATTAACAGGACAATACGAACGATTATATATAAAAATTTAAATATAAAACCGTTACACAATGAATAGGTCTATATGTGACAGTGTGCATCACCTGTGCATCAAATAGAAAATCTATATGTGACAGAGAAGCAGATATGACCGAGAGGTAGATGTGGCCGAGGCCTTGTATATTTTATGGCCATTGATGCAAAGTCAAAGCCATTAAGGTATTCAATCAATAATTGCATGTAGGTCAAGTAGATTGACCGTTGATGAAGTTCATGAGTGACTTGTTGTTTCTCAGGTTGACGATAATGTCACACGACATTTGAATGAGGAACTATCACGCTTTGACTGGGATGTTATGATATTGCACTTCCTTGGACTGGATCATATTGGCCACACATTTGGTCCGTACCATTCTCTGATAGGCCCAAAATTGTTAGAGATGGACCAGGTAATTGAAAAGATAGTTGAGTCACTTGCTCAGAGGAACAGACGGTATTCAGAGAAAAGTCTGTTTGTTTTGACAAGTGACCATGGAATGAATGATGCAGGTGGGCATGGAGGATCTACAACGGCTGAGACGATAACTCCGCTTGTTTTTGCCAGTTCTCACTCGTTAAAAGGACAAGGTGAGCACTTAATTTTTTGCTGTTGTCATTCTTTTTAATTATCAAGATAAACGATGTATTGTATAACAAATTGAAATTGATTTTTTTCAGTTTCAGTGCCTCCCTACAGATATCATAGCAACTGACTTTTTGACAGCAGGAAGTAAGCAAGCAAGTTGAAACTATGGTGACAGGTCAGAAATACGCAACTTTGGTGTAGCTAGGATCAAATTTATGATAGAAATTGAAGCGGTGTTTTCCCAACAAAAACCCATAAAAATGCTTTGTTGCTTGCCTACTAACAGATTCGTCACTAAAAACTTAATGAAGTAAAGGCAAATGTGTCTGCAAAAAATGATCTACCGTCTTCGTATATACAGGGTGGCGTGAATTTACCTTTCTACTGAAAAATTATTCTGGTGTGTCAAAGAGAGTAAACGAGCAGCAAAATTTTTCAACAAGCAAATGCTTTCAACCCACGCTTACTAATCAGGTATCTGTTATGTTGTGGAGTCAGCTCGGGACTAAAGGAGTTGGTATACCGTAAATCTTCGAATTAGACCTGGAGCCTTTTTTTATATTTTCGGATGGGGCTTATTCGGGGGAGGTTTATACGAAGGGGGACTTATAAAATTATTGTAGACATTAATAAGACATTGTTAAAAGACCTCGTTTATTCTAGGAGGAATTTCTTTATGAGCAATAAATTAATTATTGACAAAAGTATGAATTGTTGTGGTAATTCAATAAAACCCAAAAGCAACCTCAGATGGCAAAAATCATCAAATTGAGAAGTCCAATTCGAGAATTTACGGTAGCAGTGGGGCTTATTCGAGGGGGGGGGGCTTTTTCGAAGGGGGAGGCAATTCGAAGATCTAAGGTACTTGCTTTTTGCGTGAGGTCAATATTACGTCCGAATATTGGATGTTGAGTCTCCGGACAGGAAAATGCAACTGGTCATATTACAATTGTAGCAAAAATTAGAAGGGCATCGTGGTCTTTCATAAGAAGGTTATCGTGGTCTTTCTACCGCACCTTCAAAAATAAGGTCATAATGTTATTGGAATCAACGGGGTTTCTATTGAAAAAAAAACCGATTAACTGCAATACTCTAAGAACAAAAAAGCTCTTTGGGAAATTATTTTATCTCAAGCTATTTGAGCGGCAACTGGGAGCTGTTTTGAACTGTAACGTCATCCAATAAAATATTAAATGAAACGAGATTTTCTAATCAGAAATATTTGGCATTGCTCTAATCAATGGATGTCGTCTTCAAAACCTGTTTTGCTTTATCGATTTGTTTGTTCTTTTCATGCATATGATAACAAACATTTTGTCTTTAGGCCACAATCGTATTTCCACGGAATAGAGAAGAGATGTGTCCACTTAATACCTATTCTTTATTATTTGTTAATACTTTTGTCACCTTATGAAAATTGCTCATGTTTACGATGCGGTTAGATTATTGTTCACTGTTCACTTTTCCATTTTTCCCTTGCATTTTTCTTTTCTATCAAACTTGGTAACTTTGATTGTTTGTTGAAAATGTCTGTTTTTCAAAACATCTAATGTAAATGACCCGCTTCTTTACTGCATCATCGAGAATTGCATGAGGCTCTTGCCACTGGCTCTGTGTTTATTTTAATCTGTATGAGAAACCAATTTCAGTGGATAGTAGTAAAGAGCTTTTTGAGTTTTCTTGACTTATTTGCTTCGTTCAATCATTTTGAGTTCGCGTATCTTGCAGGAAAACCTTTTACAAGAAAAATGGTGAATCAGATTGATATCGCAGCGACAATTTCATCGTTTTTTGACCTGGCAATACCGGTTCAAAGGTAAGCCTAATCTAACTTTCCTTCAAGTTGAACTCTTAATAGTCATTCGTAGTTGTTATCTCGTGTATTCCAGTGAAAGGTTTTGTAACTCATCTTCGTTGGATGAGAAGATGTAACGTCAATTTAAATAATAACCTTATTGCATGTCTCTGTTACAAAAATGAGAGTAATAGCTCTCTCAACCTGCTTTTTAAATTTTGGTTTTGCTCATTTTAACAATTAAAGTTTGTTTTGAAGGGGCAATATACAATAACGAGACAATGGTGGGAACGGCAAACCGTATCCTCTTATAGACGTCACCAAAGTTTGTCAAATTTTGAAGAATTTTGAGGCGGAATTAATATGAAAGTGTGTGAACTGTTTATGGGAAATGGTAAAGTTCATCACAGAACATAGCAAAAATACTCCCTCTAAGCTTTTGCAAAGTTCTGTTTTAATGAAGCAGTTCAAGACCTAAAAAAATGTAATCTTTGCTTATGATGCATTCATGTTTTGCCTCTTTCTTTTAATATTTATCGCGGGAACCTTTTTATTAGGCCAGGATGATATTTCGTGATGATAAATCAATCAAAAAGTCTAATTTTATCGTAGCGTTGGTGCATTGATTGGTGATCTTCTCAAATTTCATCCAATTGAAGTTCAAAAGCAGAAAGTGAAAGAAAACATATGCCAACTTGCTGAGCAGACAGGTCATATTACTTTCAATTCTGCAACTGCTGGTTCAATACTGCAGTGTTGTAATCGGAGGACAGAATGCTTAAAGAACACAAGTCTAGTTGACCTAAATAGGTTACTTCAGGAGCAAAGTGCTTTACTTCAAGCCCAGTTTTCTGGCTACCACCCTGAAAAAATGTTCTTTGGAATTGCCTTGCTTTTCTTTTCCTTCGTACTTTCATGGTGGCAATGGTTTATTCCAATTCTTTCATCGTTTCCAAAACACTTCAGATCAGGTTTAAATTACTGGCTGTTGTTTGCAATAGCTGTTCATTCGTTGAGTATGGCATCAACAAGTTACATTGAGGAAGAACATCAGCTTTGGTACTTTCTTCTCACTACGTCAATGCTAATTCTACTCTTTTCTGGTACAGCAAACATTAACAAAGGTCACACTACAGTTAGGGAAGGGTTCCAGTGTGTTTATTTTTTATTACTATTGAGAATTATGCGAGGCTGGAACCAAACTGGAGTCAAATGGCTAGGCCAGAAAGACATTGCCCACTTACTCAGGGCAAATGAAAGTAAACTTAATATTTTGATTATAATTTTTATTTCTTTAATGTCAATCTATTATGTGTATTTTTGTTCGGCAAGAACTCTGGGGAATGTACTTAATGCTGTTGGCCTTATTCTTGTTCTTTTCAATAAGAGCATTGGTCTCTTACAGTGGCAGCACCTTTTTGTGAATGAAAAGACCGCAGCCAGATTGGTTTTTGCAGTATCTTTCTTTATTGGCATCAGACCGATGGCGCAACTTGCTTTTATGAAAGTAGCTGGTAGGCGTCAGAAAGAATACGTGGAGAGTCCACAAGAGAGAAAAGGAGTGTTAGATCAGCGAGTGAAATACATTTTAAGGAATTCTTTAGATTGGCTTAGATTGCAGATAGATCTTCGAGCCTGGTTACAAAGTAAGTTGACTAGTAAGCAAGACTTGACAGAAGGAGAGTGCTACAGAGCCGAGCAAGGCCATTTGCATGCACTGTTGCTAATTTACCTCCTTGTTCTGCGTCCTCACAACCTGGTTTGGATGGGCATAGTTGCAGCGGTTGAAACAACACTTTCTACAATTGTTAAAAACCGGTAAGCATAGCGATTGGTTGGATATCCATAAAATTTTCTCTTGCACAGTGGTGTCAAGTCAAATTCGATTAAAAAAGGTGCAAAATGGAAAATATTGTTTCACTCTCCCGTTCCAGAGGCTATGCCATTCCAGTACAAACGTGCTCTAGCAACGCGCGTAAAGTGTAGCCATTACTGTTGCTCTTAGGTATATCTCTTCATTCAAAGTGCGAATTGTTGCCTGGCAATGGTAAAAATTTCCTTCAATGATTCTTCACCATTTCAGCCTGAATGAAGGTTTAGCTCTGGGTAATTCAACTTAGTTCAGAAGTTTTTCTCAAAAAAGTCTCGAAGAATTTACGAATTGTTCGTACCTCACACCCCATTGTATATAGCGGAAGTTTCAATATATTTGCATGAAAGTTCATATAATTTGCAGGAAAATTAGAAAATAGTTTACATAATTATCTTCTAAAGTCTCATAAAAAACCTCCCGTTTTGTGAGACTCGATACAATACGTCTTCCTACCTGTACCTTTGAAACTATTCCAATGTCCCTGCTCGTAATTGTTTGTTAACAAATATTTGATCTATAGTTATACCGCGTTTTTGCAATACATATACACTTAGTGAGCAAAAGTATTGCACAGGTTCGATAAAGGAGTAATGGCGACCGCATTGTCAACAGCAAGGCGGTCGATATTGAAACCACTTTTGTGAAGCCGTAAGGCGTCTTTTTATAGTTAATAACCAACCAAAACCAAACTTCAAACCATTGACAGCACTTTTAATTTAAAAGTTGAAAAAAGTTACCTTTTTAAAAATAAAAAAATTTAACTTTTTATTTGACAGCCTTTCAGCTTTGAAACCTTTGTGAGACTTGCTAAAACTTTATCAAAAAGTTTAGTAGCAGGTTCTGTTAATGGAGACATGATAAGTTCAGAAAAACATTTGAAAGATCACATTTAGGCGTTGGAGAACCAAGTCGATGATAGGTGGCCTTGTATTTGGTGGAAAGTGGCATATTTAAGCCATTTTTTAAGCCTACTCTTTTACAGCTACTGAGGCACTTGAGTGAACCTGTTTATCGCGGGAATTTTGGTATTTTCATTAAATGAGAGGATGAAATGTTGTTTCATGCAATTTTCAGCATTATTTATTCCTATTACAACTTCGCGATTGGTTGGAAAAAATGGACTTTACGATTTGTGACATATTTTATTGATTGAATTTTGCTGCAACATATCACGAAGCGGCCGCTGCGATTAGGCCCATTGCGGCTCCAAAAATTTCCGACCAAAACATTTAGCATATTCTCCAACAAAAGTGAGGAAAATGAGCAGTTCTAGACACCAAAGCATAAAGTAAGTATTCCAGAGTTAGTCTTTATAAGATCTCGCAAATTGGTGCAAAGAATAACTTTTTTATTGCAAATATTTCATAGGTACTTCAATCATCATGGCTCAATTTTTGTGATTTTGCAAATGTCGATAGTGTTTAGAAATACGCAAAAATCAAGAATATTCTTGCATTTCTTATCATCAGCATCAAACCTTGATAAATTTTCCAATATATTCAAACTAAAAAGTCATCTTATGACTTTTATGAAACTTGCTATGGCCACTTGAATTTTGGTTCGCTAAAAAAATTCGCTGCAGTGCCGCCATTTCTGTTTCAGCCTGTGCAATACTTTTGCTCACTAAGTGTATATTAACACTATATACAATTATTCGGTAATACTCGGTAACACAATTTTATTATTCGGTAACATTTTTAATATTCGGTAACACAATTTTATTACTTCTAGGTTTGATGCAAACTATGACGTTCCATTCATAATGACAAATTTTGTGTTTGCAAGGGCTTGTTTTCATGCACAGGGACTCTCCAATGCACTCTCGAGCATTGACGTATCAACAGGCCTAACTGGCTTCAACCATTACTCTCCAGTATTTGCATGTCTTCTCGTTTCGATTGCCACTTACGGGATTCACATATTTTGGGTTAATGCTCTCGCTTGCCACATAGCACCGAGGTAAGCTGTTGTTCTGTTAGTTTATCTATAACCTGCGTCGCAGACCAAATCAAATGTTCCCATGGTCGTTGCAACAAATGCTTTCCTGTCCCAAATTTCAACCTGTTGTTTCAGTTAAAATAATGAAGTTTTATAAGATTATAAACTCCTCATTGAACGAGGATAGATTTTAAGTATAGATACCACAGAAACAAAATTTCTTTAAAAATAAAAGAAAGAACTTTTTACAAGCTACGAGGCTTCGTGACGCAGACAAGCTGTCAAATTGTGATTGGCTGACATATCTCGCTTCGTCTTTTTACTCCCAACGGTTTTGGCAATCAGTACACAGGATTCTAATTAGGCCCCAATCTGACTGTTTTAGCGTGTTTTTACCACATTTTTTACAAAAAGGTTGCACTTTATGTTTGGCCATCACACACATTGGATTCTGATTTCTCGTCCTTGAAACCTTTAAACAGCGTAAAGATTAAAAGTTGTTTATGTACTGCTGCAATATGCAAATATGGCCATTGTGATCAGTTTGAAATTCTTTTATTTGCTTTATTAATAGCTATTCTTATGAAAATCCTGTTTTGTTTGATTCACATTTGATAAATTGCAGACGAACCTCGTTAGTACTCAGGCCGTAGTTGTTTGGCAAAACTTCTCTGTATTTGAACCGGACCGGCAGGTCGCCAATGATGTCTTCATATTATGTTTGGCCATCACACACATTGGATTCTGATTTCTCGTCCTTGAAACCTTTTAACAGCGTAAAGATTAAAAGTTGTTTATGTACTGCTGCAATATGCAAATATGGCCATTGTGATCAGTTTGAAATTCTTTTATTTGCTTTACTAATATCTATTCTCATGAATCCTGTTTTGTTTCAGCCAATCTAAAGACTCTTTTACATGGAAAGTTCGAAGCACATACAATGCTCTTCTCTCCTTTGAGAACGTCGTTTTCTGCGTCGTTATATATTGTTGTCGATATCATACATTTATCTGGACTGTTTTTGCACCTAAATTTCTATTTATTGCAACACGCTATATCTTTATTATAACCTTATTATGGATTTTGTAGTTATTTTTCTATACAATTGAAATGTATTATTCATTTAGTTGATCTGAAATTTTAGTTAACTGTGACAACAGGCAAAGTATATTTACAAGAATATTAGTGCCTTTGCGCATCATCGGTTTAGCAAAAGGAGCCATGACAGTTTTAGGGTGTCTCAAATTTTTAGAAATTGCGCTTTTTCAGGTTTTGAAACTCCAGTTAACCGTAATAAAGTTAAAATTTGAATGGGCGATAGGGATCTATTTATAGAATAGAGCAACCTAAAAAATCCCGAAAGATTCCCGTAGAACAAATTCGAACAGAATGTTTTATTTTGAAATCATACTCTAAGCCATATTTATTTCTAAAAAGGGAGAGTTGGGAAGATTAGGATTCACTGACCCGTGTATTCGGCTAAGAGCAAATAAAATAAAATCAAAAAGAGACCAAATGCTTCCCCATCGGCACATTTGCCGCTGATGCTGTTAACAGGAAAGTTTGTACGTAAGATGAGACTGTACTCTATCTACTATCAGAAGGCTATCTCTATCTACCACTATAGACAAGGACTGTGGGGGTCTTTTTAAATAGGATGCGCAAATTTATTCCCTCTCCACTAGATTTTGCATTTATTAACGGCCTAAAGCTTGGAATATTGATCGGATTCATCAGCTTAAACCATTATTAAGTAGATCTGCAACAGGCAGGGCAAGCAAATCAACTCGGAAATCATACGACTTTGGAATGCTCTATAACAATAGAGACCCTTGCTGTTTTGGAGGGCCTCCACTTGATAAATGAATTTATCTTTTTTGCATTGATCATTTTGTGCTAAAAGCTCTTCTGACATGGAATACAAGGTTTTGCCTGGGAATATGCATTGGTAATATCATCACAAATTTAGTAGTGTTAGAAACATGACAAAGTTAAATTACTATTTCAAGAACAAATTAAATGTTTGCGAGTAATATGTTCTCCAGCAGGCTCTAGGATCGCTTTCGTTTCCTTTTCCCAAAACCATACGCAGCAAAGCGTTTTGAAGACAGTTTTTCCAATCTCTTGCCTACCTTCTGTGTTCCTTTACCGATACGATTTTTTCCTTTCCCTCCTAGTTTTCTGTTTATTAAAGAACTTTTCTTTTCTTCACTCGGAATATCCTTCAAAGATTGTGAAATTTTCAGTTTCTTTGATTTATCTTTTCCCTCACTTTTTGCAGTATTTAAATCCTCGCTGAAATGAAAGTTGTATGGATTAATTAAAAATCATTTAAAGTGAGACATTTCATTAAAAGCGAAATTTTTGGACAGAGGAATTTCATTAAAAGCGAAATCTGCAAAATATCAGAACATGACAATTCACAGTTTAAATCTGCCTTACAAAACATGTTCCTTGTATCAAATAGAATCACATCAAACCAGTAGCAAATCCCACCTGTTTGAGGTGAAGAGAGAAGAAAACACTCTTGCTTTACGCTTAGAGCTTCTGGCCTTTCTTTTGTATTTATATCGGTCTTTTATTTCCTCTTCTGTAGACCTAAAAATTAACATCATTAATTTGTTAACATAAAGTTGATTATAAATTGTTATCAATTTGTAAAATATCTTTTCTCTCCTTCACTTTTTCAAACGAATGCATGCTGCCTCCAATAATGCAATTAGAGCAAAGCCTGATTTCTAAGAGACACTTCAGAATCAATAAAAAAACAAGCAGACATTGAAAATACATTAACCAAACGGCTTTGCAAGAAGTTTTCATATAAAAAATAAATTAACATGGAACTTACAGGTATTTACTTGTTCTTCCTAAAGAGCACCATTGATTCAACTCTTTATCTTCTGCATTCAAAATCTTAAATACAACAAAAGGTTTATTAATTTTGCCACGTGCACAAGCGCCTTAACCCTAATTCACCTTAAGGTCGCAACCTATCATTACAATCTTGGTTGTAAACCAAAGCTGAGTAGCACAGAAAACACGGGCCCTAGCGACACATCATAGCAAATATAGAAAAACCAGCTTTAACGTCAATCTCTATATCACGATTTCTTGACAATCTGTTCAACATCGGAACCATAACCAAATTTGCGTGTCGTTTTGCATATCAACTTTACAAAGCATTTCAAATCAACATTTGCCAAGAAATCCGTTAACGGTTGCCATCTCTCAAATCAGTCTTTTTAAGAGCCTGGTTACCATCATTCCCCCCCCCCCCCCTCAGAGCAGTTGCCCCCTTAATAACCGTATTTCTATCTAGATGATGCTATTGTTGAGATTTACCTTGTGTTATGAAAGCAAACAGTTTTTAAATCGAAAGTTAACACCTTGCCTTCTAAAACATAACACCTTGAAATTCCAACAAATTGCAAAATGATTCACATTTGATAACTTGCAGACGAACCTCGTTAGTACTAAGGCCGTAGTTGTTTGGCATAACTTCTCTGTATTTGAACCGGACCGGCAGGTCGCCAATGATGTCTTCATATTCGAGTTTGTAATACTCGTCGAAATACTCTTCAAATGTTTTTTCCCCTTTTAATTAAAACAAACAAGTTAAAGCTACTGTCAATTGCAACTGATTTTTCTGGATAATACCTTCTTGACTGTCTGATAGATAAAGAATACAGCCAGACAATGCTAAATTTTTTTCAGGTTACAAGCTTCGATTGAGAAGGATAAAAGAAAATTTAAAAAACGTTTGCAAATTAAACAGATAATCATCTATAGCAATTCATTGCAGGGAAAAAATTATTTTCTTTTTAAAATCAACCGCTAATAATTTACCTGCGACATAATCAAACGATTTCAAAGAGTTTTCAACTACACCGAGATTCCAAATATAGATCTTAGTAAGTACAATGTATCTAAAATCCAGAAATAAGAATTATCGCAAAAAGCAGAATGGTAAAAATACGATACAGTGTTCCTAAACCTTGCAGTCAGGTCTTTTTTAATCTCAGTTGACAAATCAGCGATTCTTACCTGGGTCAAAGACTGGTTTCTTCTGAGTTAGTTTCTTAGCAAGTTGTGATTCTTTGGCAAACTTGCTTTGTGACGTAACACTGTTTGCGTCTTCCTAATAGTGAACGGCCAAAATTAGACAAGAAAAGTACTATTCAAAATTTGAGAAGGTAAGTCCTACAATCGTCCACAAAAATTGTAAGACTGCTTTTCCTTCCCACCTCGCAATAATGCCAAAGTCTGTTTGGCGTATTTACCCAAAAGAAAACCTATCGAAATTATTTTGTAAACCATTCGTAATTTTGACTTAGGCTCCAAACAGACGTTGCTCAACCCTTCCAACGTCCCTTTCCCTCTCCCGCCCCCTTCTAGCAATGTTGTTTGTTAAGATTTGGTGAAATAGTTGCAAATCATGTGTACAAAGACCGTATACAATCACAAGGCATCAACAACATTGCTTGAAGGGGGAGGGGTCAAATACATTTCTAGTAGATTACTATCAACAAATTTGTCCTGATTTTATCACTGGTCTCAATATATTTTGTGAAGGATTGTAGGTATAATCTTCTAGATGTGGCAGCAGACTGTAAAGGATCGACATTTTAACATAACCAGTTCGCATAAGTAAAATCTTAACAGTGTAAAATACTTCTCCTGTAACCCCAGCCTATTATGACAGCTTCTGTCATACATTTCTCTTCTTTGATTCTTCCTTTATTCATGGTATTGAAATCTTCGGCAACGTTGACTTTTTTAGAATTTACGAGAGTGCAAAAGTTTCAAAACAAGCAACTTTAATATCAACCCCCCCCCCGTCATTTTTAAGGCCACTTAATTTTTTTATTGCAAAAAATCGTAGGTAAAAGTTGTAGTAGGTAGAAAAACAGACAGCCATAAAATTTAACTATATGCAAAATCATTTTTGACTCACATTTAACTGACAATGCATAAAGCGACACACAAGCAACGATGAAGCTACTGTAGTCTTACAATAATTTTCATACTCACTGTCTTAAAGCGTCATCAAATGCAAAGACATAATTCAAAGTAAACTGCTTACGTAATACGCTTCCCCTTTAACTTGCTCGTCCGGACCAGTCTCTTCTAAAAAAGAATTAAGAAGCAAATAATCTAGTTGTTAGATTGAAAAACATTTAATAAGCCTTCGGCGTCGTAAAATCCGAGGATGGCAGATTTTTTGTCAAAATGCACTTCTCGATATCAACGCCGGGTAATGATTTTAAGGCAAGCAGAAAATTTATATCAGGTTGCTTTCGAACCATACTAGGACACCAATGTCTGCTTACCTTTGGTTACTATCCGATGCTTCTACTCTGAGGAGAGCTGGACGAAAAGTATTTTAGTAATTTCTTTTTTCCTAGCTAGCATTTAAAAAGATCTCTGCTTATAAGCTGCCAGCGAAAACAGAATCTTTATACTATTCTACATTTGTCTAAAAACAACAAGCAAAAGCGGGTAACAGAAAATGACCCACCAATCTCACCTTGATTTTCACCTTGCCAGTCGTCCCAGTCCTCTGCAAAAAACCAAGTTATCTGTTTAAGCTTAAAAACAAATCTTAATGATAAGAACAAGTTCCTTTCGTCGTCTAATAGAAAAGACAGGTAGTCTGTCGATTCACATCAATGTTTAAGACCAACTCAATCAAAATTTCATCCTTTCCTAATATTTCTTCTCATTTTCAATACAGTTTTTAAAAAGCCAAAAAACATTTTAACACCTACAAGGAAAACCCATTCTCGCGAAACTTATAAAACCCAATCTTCCCACATTTTATTATACATGTTGCTAATCTAAATAACATACATAATGTTTGTCTTCAGGTTCTTCGGTTGGTAGTTTGGAACCAAAAAAACCCATTTTAAAATCCCAAATGGGTCTGCAGCCATGGATCAACCCAATATGCGAGTCTGCCTTGACGACTATAAGTCGTCTGTTCGAGCGAAATTGTCCTTAGTCTTCATCAACTACTCATTCTCTGTACTTCAAAGCCAGGAAAAACGTAGAGACCTATTTTGACATTTAGCCGAAATTTGGTTACATTTTATCAACTATCATTTTGAAAAAACATCTGACGTCAATGGAAATATTTCATCATAAAAATTGGAAAAAATGTTAGTTACCTGCAAAATTCAGTTACTTTTCACAGCCATTTGCTCAAGTCTGTTATAAGGTTATTATGTTTTTAGGTATAAGAGCTTACTTTCCTTATTCTACATATATTCAACAAGAAGTGCCGTTGAAAAACTTTACCGTAATAGTTAGAGTCATCCTCAAACGTAGGCTTTTCTTTCTCATCTGCTTCATAAAACTCGGTATCATAAATTCTCTAGAACAGTTTGAAGAAAATTCAATTATGTCCTTATAAAAAGATTAGCTGAAAATGAAGGCTGAAATGAAGTATACTCTTGATCAAAAATGACAGGTAGGAAAACCGCAAAATGACGATATCTAATACAATGTAAATAAATAGATCCAACTTCAACAACAAATATCAATGATATTAAAAGATACTAAACATAATATAATATAGACATACTCTTGACTGTTTTGGTCTGATTAAACTTATAACGTTTAACACTTAATTTTTTACTATGTCCAAAGCACAAACGGAAACAAAGATCTTAAGCCGGTAAACGCTGATAACTTAGACACCAAAACATGCGACACATCAAGGTTGAATTGTGCAATACATTATTCTAAAAAAAGGCAGCTCAATAACTATTAACCGTGGAACAATTGGAATGACAAAGATGCGACAAATAAAATATTAAAATGTAATATCTTAACATCAAAAACATGTGCAAGACCTGAACTTTGAAGTAGCCCATATATCTAAATAAAAAAGCTAGTTGTTAATACCTGCATCAACATATCGTATTCTTTTGGATCAAAGTCTCCATCAAGATTATCTTCTAAAAAGCCAACTTTAGAGTTTCCAGTTATTTCTATATGGAAGGAAATGTTTTGCATCAGGAAGGTTGAAAACATATATCATGTGTACAGAGATTAAAGAAAGAGCGTATTAGTTATTAAATAAATAGAATAATTCGCAGTAATCATCACTTAAGCATTGAGCAAACGACTGAAATTTTCATTGAACATTCCGCTGAACAAAGTTGAGACATGTCCAGTCCCGTTCAGTAGGGGGTGGGGGGTGAGTGGTCAAAGGACCGAACTTTTCATAGAACATTTTCCTCAAAATTTGAAAGGCAAACACTGCTGGGGATTGCAATCCTTCTTCGCTGTAGATTGATTCTGAAGCGTAATAGCAATCTATTAAATCAATCCCACAATCATGGTTTTTCTCCTTGATACAATTTCCCCTCGCTGTGAAACCTATCTTGAATGATATTTGTCTTCAAAACTCAGAGAAATGATTAAACGATTTCAACACAATAACTCGACAAAGAAAGAGGCTTCGGCGCCTAATATCTAAGGCTTCCCTCCTGTTCATGCGTGCACTGAAGTTTATTTCAACTTACAAAATTGCTAAACTTTTTCAAAAAGTCTTAGGATTTAGTGATACTTTATATTGCAAAAAACCTTTTATCTTATCAATCTTTTCAAGAATTTCCTTCCGTTTCAGCTTTTTCAGTTTCCTGATTTCCTCTTCTCTCACTTCTTTTTCCTGCAAGGAAATTTTGAAACTTTTACAAATTTGATATTGAAACTCTTCATTCTAAAAAACTGAAACGATTGAGAAATTTAGAAATAAAAATTGCACGATAAGATTCGACAAGACGTCAGATCCAAAATCTATTACCTTCTTTTTTCTCTCATTTCTTACATCGCGCTTCTTCTTACGTGAATCGTCTTTTCTGCGGACAGATTCCTTAATTGTCCGAGGATACATTTTTATCTGTAAAATAAAAAAGTTGTTCTTAGCAAAGTAACGCCGTGTTTTGAACAAAAACAAAATAGCATTTCCAATCCGTTCAATATTCCAACCTTTAAAGCATAATGGTAGAAAATGCATGAATTATCACCCAATAATTATTTTTACCAAGTCTAGCTAATTGCACAGAACATCTTCGAATAGACAATCTGATACTGTATTAAGACTGTTTCATGGTAGCTGCAACAATTTATTTTAGAAGCGAAGGAAAACGCTTAAACGCCACTTTAAAAGAACTTGCCTGAATAACACTATCAAACGCACTTTTGGACGGCCGAAGAAAAACGACATAACTGACTGAGCACTTTTAACGTTCCCATTGGTCTTTCTTTTTTATCCTTGTTAGCTTCTTATCGAACTTTGTACCCGGTTCTGTTCTACAAATCCTTTCCTTGCGAGATGTTTTGAGCCTACTTTTGTAAGATACATTCGAATATCCTGACAATAACAGGCCTGACACTGACTTCACAAAGGCTCCTTTTTAAGTCAGTATCCTCTGGTAACGCAATAGAGTGCGCCATGCAGGAAAACTTTCATAAAAAATGTTTAAAAATCAAATTGTATTTCAGTATACTTATACAACGAAGGATAACAAATGAGCTTACGAAGTCTTCATCTGGTTCTTCGTAACGAAAATTGTACTTCCTTTCGAATGCTTCCTCACGATCTAATTCGCTGTCATCCTAAAATAGTCAATAACATGGTTTGGAATATAGCGTGCGAATAGCACTTGCAAACTCTCCCATTGAATAGAATTAATTGTAAGTGTGAAAAGAAAAGAACGAGGTAAATTTAAGTAAGATAGCTATCACCTCTTCTTCTATGGGCGCACTGAAGTGTGGAGCACTGAAATAAATTGAGATTTTGCTAACAGTCGGGTGAAAAGGAGAAGAACCGAATCAATTAAGTGAATTTACTGTGCAGAATGCACTGTATAAAATGCTTAAGTCTATTTTCAAAGATTGTTTTAACACAATGGTACAATTGTAGTGAGTTTCTTATAATGCATTTTAGACTGCGGATTTGAATATCGTTTTTAAACTCTGGACTGTATACATAAAAATGACGTTAGTTTGCCATACACAGATTAGCAACGTTTCTTAGTATGTCTCAAGACTGCAGATCTCATCATCGTGTTTAAACTCTACGCTGCACTATGCTATACAGAAAATAGATAGGTTAAACTGTCACTGTTTGATAAAGACCGAGTTTTGATGCTACGGTAGACATCCTTTCCCTTCGAAGCTACCAGGAAGAACCTTGTTTCTATGGCTGGCTATAACCGTAGGATGATTCATTGTGCTGCACACAAAATTACGACGATATTGTTGAACAGAGTTCGAGCTAGCATCTTTTAAAATTATGAAACAATTTGATTCAAACAACTATTTGTTTTATTGCAAGGCCGAGACATTTTTGGGATGACACTGCAGAAATTTCCTTTCACTATTTTTTACCAAGCTACTTAACAAACATTTATTACGAAACTCTCGCATCAAATTCTGATTTGAATAATCAACAGAAAGATCAGACATATTTCTTGTCATTTCAATGGATAGTATACACAGTAAAAAGGCGTATAATATATTTCTTGTCGATATGAACGATAAAACAATTCTTTCTTGTCTCGTAAATGTATTTAAGAACATGATATTCTCGCCTGAAATCGCTGGTCATGTCGATATTACTATCCCGGTTGAAATTTTTTTATTTAAGATACCCATAAAAATAGGAATATAGGAAACTGTACTTCATATGTTAAGCTTTAAGCTAAAATCTTTAAAATTTTGTTTCAGATTTCATATAGCTTGGAAAAAGTGCAGCGAGTTTGTTTTTCTTCTTTTACAGTGTGCTGCATATTTTTACCAAATAGATTCGTGTATTTTCAGTCTACTTAAAAAATGTAGCAAATATGAAACACCGCAATACGCCGCGAATAAACAACAATAAAAACACGTAAATCAGTAAAGGCTAATATTTCGCCCCGGCATACAGGGCTTCATCAGAGCAAAAGTTAACGGGCTAAAAATTTACATATTTTAAAAAAGGCGATGGTGGTGTCGGATTCACAGACAGTACTACTTCTTTTAACTTTACTAACACTGACAAAAACTACGACATAAAACAAAGACTGGACTGCAACTCTACTAACGTTCTTTACGCATTACAGTGCAAACGCTGTTTAACTAACGGACACAAGAACTGCCAATACATCGGACAAACAAGCAGACGACTGAAAGACAGATTTAACAAACACAGACGAGAAATTATCAACAAAAAAGTAGACAAATCTGGTGTTGCAGAACACTTCTGTAGTCCAGAACATACCATCAATGACCTTACTGTAACACCATTACTGAAACTCAACGACAAACGAGAGAGTGTCCGACGAGCCAAAGAGCAATACCTCATTGGCCTGGCAAACACTCTCACACCGAACGGCATGAACAGAACCACTGACCGTTAACCTTACAGCAACATTATCATTATTTCATAATTACGTCTTCATTCCACCATCACCACCCACCCTCTCTCATTCGCCACCCTTCCCCCCTCTACCACTGCGCTGCATTCACACCATTCCACATCAGCCAATCCGACACCACCATCGCCTTTTTTAAATATATAAATTTTTAGCCCGTTAACTTTTGCTCTGATGAAGCCCCGTATGCCGGGGCGAAATATTAGCCTTTACTGATTTACGTGTTTTTATTGTTGTTTATTTGCGGCGTATTGCGGTGTTTCATATTTGCTACATTTTTATCGACTTTTCGCCGCAAGGACTCTTGGAGTCCGTCGAGCAGCCTGCTACAGTGGCCTTTTCTTCATCCACGCATACTAAAAAAACCTTCCCTTTTTTAGAATTTTGATCTCAATTGAATGGCCTGTACATTTCCTAATTGCGCTCTCCGTTTTATTTAAATAACGTCAATCTTATCGCATATCTGACAATGAAGTGTTCACCTTTCTTTACATACGATCCATATATCACAAGATCATACAGAATCTGATATGAGCAGAGAGAAACTTTGTATACTAATGACAGCATTCAAAATAAATAAACCATAGTTTATAATGTTAATTAAAATATGTATACCTGTCATCGTCTTCGCAATACTCTCTTTTCAAAAGATAGCTTGTCAAGAATTTCTCATCGTCATCAACAGGAAAACTTTCGGTTTGATTGAATGAGAGGTCCTTCAAGGCAAGTAAAGATCGCAAACAAAAAATATAATGTTTTGCTATATAACATGTTGACCAAAATCTTAAAAGTATTGAAAGATAGCAGTTTAATTTAACTCGATACCTTTTCGCCTAACTTAGGCGAAAGCTACTACACTGTTGTTTTTACAACAGCTAGTTCTATAGATGCAAATAAATTTCCCATAACCATGAACACTCCATTGAGCCAATCCTGCCACACCAAAGTCACCAATTCAGCTTGAAAAAATTAGTTTATCAAGAGAATATGGTCCGCAAAATCGGGTCACTGACGACCAACTGAATTCACTCGCACGTTCTAACATGTTTTAATATAGTAATGAAATGTTAGCAAAGGAATGAGAAGATCAAGAGAACAGCATGGTGACTTGTGTAAGTGTATAATAAATGTAACTCAAGTCAAACCTGCTTCTTTGAAGGCGATTCACTTCTCTTTACCGTGAGAAATTCTTCATTATCAGAAACGTTGTCGAGAGCAGTTTTAAAGCTGAGAATCGAAAGTTAAAAGCAACTTTAGTGGAATATGACCAAATCATATGAAGGGAAAATTAATTGGCCGTCGCAGTGGTTTAATACGGAAAACGAAAGATTTCTTGGTGCTCCCGGAAAGGGCTAGAAATAATCAATGCACTTATCTAAAACTATGGCGTGTTTTCTCTCTTTTCATTGTGAAAGAAGTGCCAGCTTTTTCCAGATAACAGATAATATAGAAGAACTGGCAAAGGCATCAAATAATCTTGCAATGAATAGTTTACTCCCTACTCAAAGTAAACATAATACGATGTACATTTTACGAAAGTTTAAGCACTTTCGACCATGCATTTTTGTTCATTTTGGAAATAGCTACCTTTCTTTGAGTTTCTGCTGCTCCTTCACGTAAGTCAGGTCATCCTCCTTGGAAAGAAAATAGTCTTCTTTTGAAATAATCTACGGTTTCAAAAAACACACACAATAATCGCGGGGTCCCCTTAGTTTTGATAAACAAAACCCTAATCTTAGGAAAAATATTTTGGGCTTTTGGTGCATCAGCCCTTGTCTTGCCTGAGCAATAACGCAACTTTAAGGTCGGTGTTTGATTCCAGGGAAAAACTGTCTTAGTTTTTTACCCCGAAAATCAGGCTGATACACCTGTCACACAATCGAATGATTGTGTAAGAAGAAGTGAGGTAGGAGAAGGCAGGATGAAGTATGTAACGGGATATAGGCAGAAGGAGAAACGAGTACAAGGGGACAGGGATGGGAGGGGGAAACGCACACAACATAGCATGACTCGTGCTGCAAAATATGGCGTGACTCGAGCTGCATCACTGTGCTTAAACAAATATGCTAGGGCGAGACCACCTAGAAAACACCACAAGGTGATTAGCAAATAGCTAAGGTAACTTGATATTCACAGCCTACTAAGGATATACGTGTGGGACCATCCGATTTTAGAAAAGGGGAATCTGCGCATTTTCCCCGCAGGTATTAACTCGAATTAAGCGATTAATTCCCATTTTGAGGCTTTACAAAACAAATGCTGCAACTATCAATGCTATCTTTTCACATCTAGACATCTAGACAAAAGAAAATTTAGAGATCCTTACTGGTTTATTTCGGATGATGTTGCCTTTTTGCAGATTCTATTGATCGAGCCAGAACCACATTGATATATTCTATAGCTTGAATGTTTAGGTATGATACTAGCTCCTAGCTCCCCTACGAAGCCCGCTATTATATTTCAATATCATATAACAGACGTAATTCTTCTACTGAAAGGGGAACAGTTTTTACAAAGTATATGACAACATGAAACCTGTCATTTAATTCATTTATTCAATGTCATTTTAAAGACATTTTGTAGCAGACTCACCTTATCTTGATCTTCGTTCGTATCACTTTCACTTTCAGAATCACTTACAAAAGCTTTTCTAAAATTGAAAGAAACACAAGCATTTATACACACGGTTTGGATTCCCACTAAATGTATGTTCAAGAGCCAAATAACCGAGAGTCAAATGGGTTGACAGCAATAGCCAGGAGTCAAAAGAGCAAAATCGGTTCGATGGAATTTTGAAGAGCCGAGAGGACAAGATCCAAAAAATGTTTAAAGCTATTTTCAAGACAAAAAAGCAAGTACCAATAGGATTAAAGGCTTTTTTTTAGTGCCCAGCAAACTCTCTCAGGCATTTCAATCATGGCTAGGAATGCTCTTCAAAGAGCAAAAGATGGCAAAAACTTCAGGCTGTGCATTATAAACTTTAGATTCTAAATGCATGCATATACATGTTTTTCAACCTGACCTGTTTAAAAGATTAAGATAAGCACTAATACTAATAACAAAAGAAATTTACTAACCTAACTTACAATATTATATAAAACTAAGGCTATAAAAAGAGAACGTAAAGATGAAATAAAAGTTGTCCCCGACTATAGCTGTTCTCTGAAGGTTTTCAGGGAGAAGGCCAATTTAGTAGCTCTGTCTAGACTGTTCCACAGTTTTGGACCGCGATAAGAAAAAGCCTTTTGGCCATTTATCGTTTTTAGCAGCGGTATCTCAAGATCAGTTTCTGATGAACGCAGAAACCGTTCTCTATCATCCGAATATTTTGCGAATGATTTTCTCAAGTGGTGCAAGCAAATTCAAAGATTTGTAAGTTAGCGTGGCTGTCTCCTGTCTTACAAGATTACTGATAGTTGACCAGCCAAGATTCTGAATTATCGGAGCAGCAGACGCATCGTATGGGCTGCTAGTTACAATTCTGGCAGCTCTATATTGGAATTTTTGCAAGATGTCAAGCTTTGATTCACTACAGCAGCCCCAAACGGAACAACAGTAGCTCAAATGGGGCTCAACAATTCCTCTATACATTTTGTTGAGTATGTTAGATGGTAAATATTTCTTAGAATACTTAATTAGTCCAAGGGCTCGATTAGCCTTGGTCTTGATAGTATCGATATGCTTGTCCCAGTTGAGCTTACTGTCTATCTGAGCACCTAAGTATCTTGTGTTGGTAATCATTTCAATGTCCTGATCACCTATTGAAAAAGATGAAGGAGCATCAGGCTGGCTTTCGATTTTACGGATGTTTGGACCAGAGCCTATAACAAGTGATTGCGTTTTCACAACGTTCAGGGAAAGTTTGTTCGCATGCAACCAATCCTGTAGCTTCAAAAGATTTAAGTTTAGATCATTTTGCAGGTCATCAATACTTTTTGAAGAGAGGGAAATGGCCGTGTCATCAGCATACATGCTGACATGAGATTTCTGCAAGAAAAAAGGCAAATCATTGATGTAAATCAGGAACAAGAGTGGACCAAGACAAGAGCCTTGAGAAACTCCACAATTTATTCCCCTCGCATCAGAGAAGGTGCCATCTACCCTGCAGAATTGTTTACAGTTATCCAAGTATGATGTGAACCAGTCATGTTCCAGGCCGGTCACTCCGTACATTCTCAGTTTTTCAGTAGGATTCTATGATCAACCGTGTCGAAAGCCTTCTTCAAGACAATAAAGATTAGACCAGTGTTTTTTCCTTTATCTATATTCAGGTACCAGTCATTGGTGCTAGCCAGAAGGGCTGTGGCTACCGAGTGTAAAAGTCGAAAACCCGACTGATGCTCATATAGTGATTTATTTGCATCCAGGTATTCATAAAACTGATTGAAAATTAATTTCTCAAATATCCTAGATACGAAAGGAAGAACTGATATTGGTCTATAGTTCGACCTGTCATCCTTCCTAGAGACCTTGATATTGGTCTATAGTTTGACCTGTCATCCTTCCTACAGACCTTGATATTGGTCTATAGTTCGACCTGTCATCCTTCCTACAGACCTTGATATTGGTCTATAGTTCGACCTGTCATCCTTCCTACAGACCTTGATATTGGTCTATAGTTCGACCTGTCATCCTTTCTACAGACCTTGATATTGGTCTATAGTTCGACCTGTCATCCTTCCTACAGACCTTGATATTGGTCTATAATTCGACCTGTCATCCTTCCTACAGACCTTGATATTGGTCTATAGTTCGACCTGTCATCCTTCCTACAGACCTTGATATTGGTCTATAATTCGACCTGTCATCCTTCCTACAGACCTTGATATTGGTCTATAGTTCGACCTGTCATCCTTCCTTCAGACCTTGATATTGGTCTATAGTTCGACCTGTCATCCTTCCTACAGACCTTGATATTGGTCTATAGTTCGACCTGTCATCCTTCCTTCAGACCTTGATATTGGTCTATAGTTCGACCTGTCATCCTTCCTACAGACCTTGATATTGGTCTATAGTTCGACCTGTCATCCTTTCTACAGACCTTGATATTGGTCTATAGTTCGACCTGTCATCCTTCCTACAGACCTTGATATTGGTCTATAGTTCGACCTGTCATCCTTCCTTCAGACCTTGATATTGGTCTATAGTTCGACCTGTCATCCTTCCTACAGACCTTGATATTGGTCTATAGTTCGACCTGTCATCCTTCCTACAGACCTTAATATTGGTCTATAGTTCGACCTGTCATCCTTCCTACAGACCTTGATATTGGTCTATAGTTTGACCTTTCAAATATATAAATCATAATAGGTGAAATTCCAAGATGATACTTACACGCCGCGGCTTAAAATCCTATTCCTTTCATGGTCTTTCAGGTAAACTGGTTTTTTCTTTTCAACGTCAGCTTCAGCTGTTTCACTGTTTTCTAAAAATTGATGACACCATTTTTAGTTTGGCAGTTTGGATAAATTCTTGAAATGCAGAAATTGAGGGCAAAAGGTGTTGGTAAAAAAAATTTCGTGCAGCCCGAATCTAGTCAGCTTAGAGGGTAGACTAGATTTAGGTAGGAAGTCCTCAAGAGTTGTTTCGATGTTATGGCAAAAGCAAAAGGCGATATACCTGCAATCGGGTGTTTATGCGACCCATCTCGATACCAACCCTGTTACAAACCTGTTACATCCCGATACTCTTTTCCATGCAAAGAAGTATGAAAGATGGAACGAAAATTTAAAGCCAAAACATAGTGACGCGTCCAAGAAATTCATTTTTGGTCGGTTTCATAACACCAGGATCAGATTTCAATATTGAAATGTGACATTCGTATGTTCTTTTTTCGCGTACAGGATGTCAAAGCGCTCTTTTTCAAACCCGGCAAGTTTTTGCCAAGCATTAGGTCGCATTTTATCTGATATACTTTTAGCCAAGGATACTTTTACCAAATCAATGGCAAAAAGTTTTCTTTTTATCATGAGACCAAAATATATAGAAAAAGAGTATTACACAAACTCCATCCAGAGGGCGCAGATGAGAACCATTCCTATATGCTTTCTGTTAAAAATGTAGATTTTGGCATAAAGAACGGGGTAATTCTAAGTTGCAACTTAATGCGAGTTACTAGTTTAAAGCTTAATGCAATCATCAAGCAACTGTTACCTTAAAGTCAGAGTTGCCACTGAGAAACGTCCTGTTCTATATACCAAACATGTATAACTCTGTTTAAATGACATCGACCGCGCTAATAAAGATTTATAATCAGTAATTTGCTACAGTTTAATCTTATTAAGCCGTACCCAGAACGTGAACTTTTACTAAGTAGGACTGAGTTTAAATTCACATTGCATTTCCTTCCTTACTCAAGTAAAAAACCGTGCCATGGATAAGTCGAGCATTCGCTAAGTCTGACAATTTCCTTACACCTCGTGAAGGTCGAACCTAACGGGATTCGACTGAATTTTATATCAAATGAACATTTCTGTCCACCTTTCTTATTTCTATCTCATTTCCTTCAACAGGTAAAGGAAACTCTTCAGCCTTAACAAAAATTTAGAATGAAGCAAAAAATTACTGCGTCACTTCCTGACATTCAGACCCTACGCATGCAGGGTTAGTTACATTTGTGTTATAACTTTACCTCCCTCTTCAAAAAAGCTTGTGCTCTTGTCATAAATCTTTGGATCTCGGCTTTTTATGAGAGCAAGCGTTTTAATGAAATCCCTCTCAATCTGTGGTGTGATGGCCTAAAAGGCATAAAACAAGAAACGTCAAGTTTTTCATCTAAAAAGGACCTACCTTGAAAAACTATTTCCTGATGAATTTTGATGACCATTTGAACTCCCGTTGGTTGTACTTACAATAGACTATTTGATATGTTTGCTTACTGGCAATGCAGAAGTAATTCTCGATGTTTACTCAGTGATAAACATGCGGCATATTCAATGGTTAACCGTAACCCTGAATGGTTTATAGGAAATAAGTGCTTAACTCTAACTAATAGCCCCCATTTCACACTTTTGTGGAAACTAAACGTACCCCTCTCTCTCATAAATGCAACTCGAAAATGTCACGGAGCTGTTCGTTATTAGAAATACCATTTAAAACTATCAGGTTTATATTTTATTTTCAAACAACAGTTCGAAAAGTTAGGTCTTTTAATTTTTTCTGTAGTAAATATTTTAAACAAAAATGCTTTAATGACATTGACCACTTTAAAAAAGATTTATAAATAGTAATTTGCTGGATCCCATTCAGTCATAACCAGGATAACCTGAACTTTCCATACGTCGAACTAAATTTACATTCCCATTGGATTTACTTACTTTATTCAAGTAAAAAATCAGTGTTCATAAAAATTCAAATCAGGCCAAAATTACTACTTCACTTCTTGAAATTTTCTTGTCTCTCTATAGGAGAATCATTGCAATCAACGTTGTTTAGTCTGAGATGAGAATCATGATTATTAGAATACTTTAATGGTCTTAACATTATATCATGTAAATGTTAGATCTCAAGTTTACTTTTCAATTTCAATTGGTCTTTGAAATCAAGGAAACCTCACGGAATTCTAGAAAACAGCAATGGTCTCAACAAGCTGTGGACACTAAAGTGTGCTGTCCGATATATAAAGCACAAATAGATAAAAGCAAAAAGTGTTCTTCAAGACATGGCATAAAAAATTTGAAATGTGTTTTAAATGCACGAGATGTGTTTGTAGCCAAAAAAAATTTAAAGTTATAAATATCATCTATGCAACTGACTTCTTTGTTTCTTGCCCCTGTTATGTAAAATCAGTATGCAAATGATAGATACATTAAAAGAAAGAGGTTGGTGTATCACAATGCCACTGATAATTAGCAAAAAACAATAAACATTACAAAATTAACAATTTAAATACCACAGCTTCTTCATCTTCAGACTCTGACGTGCTAGATTCTTCTTCAAAATTGTCACTGCCATACTTTTGCTTCACTAGAAAAGAAAATTGAATAAAATAGCTAAGCAATAAATGAATAATTCTAGTAAATGTATATATATTCTTTAGACAGGTAAATTTACAAAAACTTCTTGCTTCTGTCGTTTAAAGGGTCATTCAAAGGCCATTAAAGCAATTTATTTAAGTTTATAAAACTTTTGATATAAAGCTCTTTGTTAAGTTTCCATTAATAGACAGAATGAGCAACAACCTCCCACCAGACTGGTGGTGTGCATTGGTGGGTGATCCATAAATTAGACCTTACAATAATTATGAAGACCAGATAGCCTTTTAAAAACATATTACAAACTCTCCTAAGAATAGTCAGCAAAAACCTGGCACGGCATGTGTGATGAAATACATGCCTGGGGAGTGTTATGCCTGTGTAGGTGCATGTGCATGGCACTGCAAGCCTAAAATAGCCAGGGCTGCAAAATGACAGACTTGTATTTTATACTAAGAAACAGTTGCTATTTTTGAGGTTCTTGAAGCAACTTATTTAGCTTTAAAGCTTACCCAATAATTAGAACTTGGTAATGAAAAATGTTTTGTCAAACAAACAGCAGATTCCTTTAAATCTTGGTAGAGGGTTCTTTTCAATTTTTAATGACACCAGTATTAAATAGTCTCATTGACAATTTTAACAGCAGAGAGCGCTCCTGATTTAAGACAAATATTGCTTTTACAGGACTGAAGCCAAGGTCCCCAGAAACCAAATTTAAATATTTGAGTTTTTCACCTACAGAAAACTTTGTCTCACAAAAAAACAAATCATAAATAGGACAAACAACAAGGGATCAGCTATTTACTTCTAGAGATTTTATTGTCAAACAACTGCCTTTGGATAAAATTATAAATACTATTTTTTTTTGGAAACCATCCCTCCAATTTTGTCTCAAAATTGGGTGGCATACTGCAGAGGAAGAAGAGTTACACAGCGACCAAAGCTTCAATACAGCAAACTTTGCACAATTATGACTACCTTTTTCACGGTTCAAAATTCAAAAATGACTATTTGAAAGTCAGCTCATTAAAAACTGTCATTCTCATTGAAAAATGAAAGGCTCCCCATGAGTTCTAGCTGCAGGGCAAAAAACATTTCCTTACAATTCACTTCCACAGAAATACTTCCAATTTCATGGATCAACAGCAATGTGGCAATCATTGATAAATAACTCCTTGTATTCTCGTTCACCAAGTGACACAGGGCAATCTATTGCTACTGTATCCAGCAATTGTTTTAAATTGCATATTCCTATAGGTAGGCATTACCAAACATAGGTAACAAGTGTTATTGGCATGACTACAACACAGGGTTTGATCAAGCTCATAGCTCTTGGCATGACAAAATTAGGAACAATTTGTCACAGTAATGTCCAACCACAGAAGAGAGTCTTTAGAGGGTACTTCTCAACCCTTCTGCACAGAAACTCCAGAGCCTTATTAACTTAAAATGACTATAAACTTATTACAATGAAAACAAAAATTTCTTAAAAATGATATATCTAAAATATCGTGCATTGTAAATAATATTTGAAGTTGAAAATGGCTAGTTTCCGAAAGGTCCTACAACAATACCCCATGCTAGTCAAGGGGGCCCATTTAGGCTCATAATGTCATTTATATTCATTGTCAGCAATGCTAGAAACAAAATTCAACAAAATACGACAAAACAGGCATTGTATAAACAAAACAGACAAGAGTATTTCTATCTTGAAAAAGGATAGAGGATAAAACTGCCAGAATCAAACTTTTCCAAAACCTGATCAGTGTCCATACAGAAAAGTCTTGCATCTTCATCACGCACTGAGGCAACACAGTTTTAAATGCGATTTGCAGTACCTAACATAAAATTGTAACAGCGGCAGAGAAAATTGTAACCTCCACTACCATAAATCATGGATTTTATCGAAAATCCTCAGACGTGGGTTTTAAATTATGTTCTTTAAAATTGAAAAGTAGATAGGAGATGGTGTATCAATGGCTTTAAACATATAATATGTTCAGATATAATAGCTATTCAAGTGTTGGATGTTCTGGAGTTTTGTTACGGACCAATACAGTCCTAATAGCACAGAATGGGAATGATAAATGATTTTACAAAACTTACGCTGATCAAGTTCTTGCTTCTCCTTTCTTTTATTATACTGTTTAGCGTAACTTTTATTTATTTTTAGTGTACCCATTCTTTCTCTGCATCTTGCCTTCTTGTCGGCCATGCTGTCGTCATGTTGCTGTTGTTGTTAGATCGATTGTTGTTGCTGCTCCACGGGTGTGGCCTAGCCCCGCCGCCCGTTTAGTTCAGTCTAGTTTCAACCACCACCTACAAATATCTTTCTAGAATAACATACGATTGATTAATAACAAACTTCAAAGGATAACGTAATATATGTAGATTGATGCATTGCAGGCATGAAGCCAAGAGAGGACACGGGGGGCCTTGTCCGCCCAACTAGAATTTTCCGCCTCTCTGTAAAACTAATATCGACAGGCGACGGGCTGGGGAGGCTATCGATAGCGTCAGCTTTAACAAGCCCGTAGCAGTGAACATCAGTGGACGTGAGCTTCTTGTCGATCTTCAAGCCTTTCAAATGTATATTTAAGTACCTGAGCGCGAAAAAATTGTACAATTGTAGTTCTTTTTTGAGAAAGATGGGCTGCATTTTCTCTCAGTGAAATTTAGCGATTTTTTCGTCATTAACACAAGCATCAATGCCAACAAGAAAAGACTTTAACATTGGCTTGTAAATAAAGATAAATTAATATTTGTTAATTACGTGGATAAAACAACTTTTAAGGTTTAAAAACTATAATTTTTCTGTGCTCTCTCCCCCCTAATTATTATAAGGATTTTCAAACCCTCGTAACTAACGATCGCGGAAAAATTTTGTACAAGTACAACGGCTATTTTTTCATAAATTTATTGAAGAATCAATCTTAAAATAATTAGATTATCTTTCAGCACATTTTACACATTTATTTTGGATAGTGGATAGTGGTAAATACGTCCAAAATAGGCCTAAATCTTGCTGGGAGGCACGTTTGTTGACATATTTTTGAATACTGATTGGCTAATGGGATACGGAGAATTTTGATCGCTCAGCCAATCAAAGATTTGGAACCTTGCTACGAAAGTGTACTTGCTTGTGATTGAATGGAAAACATATAATTGGATTAGATGGACAATACCTAAAAATGAAGTTCTCAAAAGCTATGGAAAGAATAAGCAATAAATTTTCTGGGTTTTTTTTCAAAACATTATTAAGTTGTTATGCAGCTTTTCTGCAAAGTGTTGAAGAAGTTTGACTATCGAAGGATTTTGAAAATATTTGGCAAAGACTTTATTTCCGGGATGAGCACCTCGCTGTTAATTATAAAATTTTGTTTGTTTGATAAACACAAAGATATAATTTATGCAAACATTGAATAAAATAGGGCCCAAAACAGAGCCTTGAGGCACTCCCGATGAAAAAATTGAAAGAAGATAAACGTATTATTAATTCGGCCAGACTTATTACGCCGTTTCAGATAAGAGCATATGCATATACCATTTTCATCCAAGCTTAGTAGTTTGGCTATAGGTAAATCATGCAGAAAACAACCAAAAGCTTTCGCAAAGCCTAGTAGAAGTTGATATTTCAAAGTCTTTTGATAGATTTTGGAGAAGATACTCAGCATACTAACTGGTCGAAACTTTGTTCAACTGCACACTTAACTCCCCTTTCATCTAAAGGGCATGCCGCTGTGCAGTTTCCATCATTCGGAAACCTTTAGCTGTGTATGCTGCAGTGATTAGCAGCAGTTGAATGGACTACAAGCTAGTTTGCTGCTAAAAGCACAAGTTTTGGTGGTATTAGATCTTCACCTTTCGATGTTCTGCCTCCCAATGATTGAACTTTGCTAAAATAAAAACGAGTCCAAATTGTTTTGAAGATTTTGACAAAATGGCTTTGATAAAGATTTTGATAAAACAGTTTGGTGGCTGTATGGTGGCTGTTGTTTTGTTCAAGAACTCTTCCATAATTTTGATGTAATGATCGTTTGAGATGGGAGTCAATTTTTTGCAATCTATTATTGTTTCGTTATTTAAGACCAAGGAAATGGCACTACAAGTTACGCCTTCCTTGTTGGAAAGAAAAGGTTTGATTCAGTGCCCAAATACTGATAACATATCCTTATTGGGCAAGGTCCTAAATATTAAGTATTGAAAAAAGTGAATTCTTAATAAGATGTTGAATGAGTTAGTCAAACATCAACATCAGTTAGTGTTATCAATATTTTTTGCCGAAAAAGGTACAATAAGGAAGCCCTTTAAAATGGTATTTCAAGATGTCCGTCAAAGTTGCCTTTTTTTTCTTTGCATCTTTAAAGCCCCCTGAAACCAATCTTGCTTCTCAAACTGCCGGACCCTATCTGCAGCTGAATGGTAATCGAAATTTGCGAGATCGGGCCTATTGCAATGTCCATATCTTTGCTAATTGTTTCTGGAGCTATGCTGCTTTATCCATCTGCTTTTTTTTCATGATCAAATCTTTGAAGCGATGGCAAAAACTATCTTCTCTCACTGACATAAAAATTGGGATTGTCTGTCTTCTTTCTTCACATCGTTTGAAATCAGAAGGGTCTAACATCTAACAAGAAAAATTAACCTTCATTGAAGCAAAAAAGAGTTGTAAAAATTACTATCCGAAACTTATTGGGCCGATAAACAGTGAGGCCTTTCAATGCTTCTATTGTTTTAAAATACTTGTGACATTTTTCAGTCAAAAGATTTGCTTCCGTTACATATGGGGTGTCAAATGGGCCAAAATTTCAAGACGTGACAGAATCTTAAGAAGAAGTTAAAATATCATCAAGAGTTGGATATATCATCAAGATTAGGATATATCTCTCTTTACAACAAAAATTATTCACAAGATAGCATATATTCATTTCTTCATGACATTCCTAGTGTCCTTACCAGAATATTTGTGCAACTTCTTGATGAGATTTTCGCTGATCGCTTGATGAGATTTTCAAACTGAATTTTGTCCCCATCGGCATGTTCACAGAATGGTCCGCAAATTGTGAGCCCGCAACATGCAAATGAGGCTTTCTAGCTGAACTCACACTGGACGTGTCACGGCGCGGCGCGTCATGACGCTGACCAAATATGGTTAGCATTTTCGGCAGCTATGCGTATGCAGCGCGTTTTTCAGCCACGCGTCAACGAGCGTCAAAGTTAAATAAATTTAGAAAACTTAGAGAATAATGACAGCCAGAAACGTAAACAAGGAGCTTCTCAAATAGGCCATTCTAAAAGTGTATTGCTTGTATGATAAAGTGTATTATGATGAGTCTCTCTGATTGAAGCATCGGGGGGCTAAATTCAGAAAGTAACAAAAACAAGTCAAATTTATAAGTTTATGATAAGTAACAGTATTATTCGTGTTTAGAATCTCTGTCTATAAAGTTGCCTCGTCGATGTTCAATTCAACAATGATGTTGTGTCACTGTATGTTCCGTTTTGGTAAAAAAATACTTGAATCATTTCCCGTTAAGCTTTCAAGACCTTCCAAAGGTGTACTTGCGAGGGATATAATTTATTATAATGGGGAGTGTTTATAAAATTAAGCTGTTTGATATTCCCAGCATAGCGGTCAAATCTTTGATTGGCTGAGAGCTCTGATCGCTAACCATGTTCTAAGCTAATCAGCACACAAGATTCTCACAACAAAATCGCTTCAGAGCTAGAATTAGGCCCATTTTCGCCATTTCAGTGTGTTTTTACCACATTGTCTACAAAAAACATTAACGCCTCTACAAAGCGAATTTCCACCTTATTTTTGTCCAGTTCATCACCATGCGTTGCTATTTCACCTATATTGGCGCCACTGTTCGATCACAAAGAGTAATATAAAGAAACACCTCGCAAATGATCGCTAAATTTCGTGTCGAGATTCAGGTAAATTACGTTTTTACCTCTCCCCCACCCAAAGCGCTTTAGACATTTCACATTTAGACAAAGTCAATTATATACTTACCTTGAATCTAGGAATGGTTCATAATCCCGTCATAGATGCACTCACTGTTCAGCCTTAGATTCGGCGGTGATCGCCAATGTAATTATCACAAAGGCACGAAGGCTTTCACCCTCGAACTCACTCATGATTTTCCAAAGACAATTGACCATTATTACTAACTTTATGTGATGAAAATGGCGAATACACTCACGCGGTATAAATTTGAAAACGGCGGGAAAATTTCGAGAGTGCGTTTTCGAGGTTTGCTTTCTATTTCTCTAGTCATGAAAGTTGCACTATCCCTCAGAGTACTTTTTTAAAGAAAGGCTAATCTGTCTACCAGTTTTCAAAAAGTGCAAACACTAACCTGGGTTTAGACTACAACTTTTAACCTGGGTTAACGCTAACCTGGGTTAAACCCACTTTCGTTTACACTACATTTGCAGCAAAGTATAGTGTAAACGCAAAGTTGGGTTGAACCCAGGTTAGATTCGTCACGCATGCGCTTCGTTGGAAGGACGCTTTCTGGTACATGAATCTAGCTGTTGCTGGATGTCTTCGTCCGCCCACATTTCGATTAACGACATGGCTTCATCGTCGCCCTTTAGTTTATCTCTTTCAACCCTTGTTTCATTCATTTTCAAGATATTCTGCTTTAAATTGAAGACCTTTTTGCAGGAGCGTTTCGAGACGAATTTGTTTTGACTTTGTGTTTGGCGCCTTTCATGGCTCAAAAGGCGCTTGCGCGAATTGGATCGTTAACCTGGGTTCAACCCAGGCAACCTAGGTTCAACCCACCTCCAGAGTAGGGTTGGTTCAATCCAGGTTCAACCCAGGTTAGCTGCGTTTACACTACAAAATTTCTAACCCAGGTTAACGTTAACCTAGGTTCATACCAGGTTAAAAGTTGTAGTGTAAACAGGGCTTAAAGGACATTAAATTCGCTGAACACGAACTGATGCTAAATTCGCTTTCTTTTGAACTCTTATGGTATTTTCCTATAGGCTAGCGGTTCTGATTGGTGCTCGCGTTTTTCTGATTAGCCTATTTCGATCCACGTCTGGATGTAAATTTCCATATTGTTCAATCGGAACCATTTTCTGACGTTATATACTCTAAGGAGTGTCAGACGAAAAAAGTTTTTAGTATGTTGTAAAGTGTTTTTGCTTTTTTCAAAGTCACTTTCAAATTTTGTACATTTAAAATTTGCATAGCAATAGCTCCGATCAATCTTGCGCCATTACTCCTCCTTTCAGGTTTTTCAGTACTTTCGAAAGGGTAGTGTACACATTCACTTTTCTATATTCCAACCATCTAGACCTTCTAACGGTTTTGCTATTTGACAACGAGATTCTTTGCTCCAACCAAGGAATTACAAGAATTTCTATTGATTCCGAACGGTTTCCAAAAGGTTTCCAACCAAAGTTTAGATTGTTGGATAATTGAAAAAAAGGCAGATTATATAAAATTAGTTGAAAGCATCAAAACTTTAATTGATAGTGGGCGAAGTTTATTTAAAATTTGAAAGATATTAATAGTGGGCGAAATTTATTTAAAATTTGCTGGTTACTAAAATCAAAAATCTGGTGCCACATTCATATGAAATGAACCCCTTTATCTGTTAACGCAATTTGCAGAAATTTACCTCTCTAAGAGAGATTCTTTCTCCGATTTGAATTTCCTATACCTTTCTCTTAATGCATGTGGTCGGCTACGTTGGATAAATGATGCTCAAAAAGGCCATTAAAGTGCAGGATGAAGTGAAATTTTTAGTGTCTTAATAGCTGATACATGAAATTAGGCAGGGTTTTAGCGATAAAATTAATTTTAATGAACTCTTCGACCTCTTACGACGCAATATAATTGAAAGTGCTGGAGAGAACTATGACTTACAAAAAAGTAACTTATGATCACTTTTTTTCAATTAATCAAAAATATCGATAAATTAACAAATAGAACATTGCCCAGTTAAAAGTGCCCAGTTAAAATAGAACAGAACATTAAATTACACATTTACTTTTCTGGCACCATGAATATCTACAGACTTTCAGGATGCTTAACTCCACAATATGAATGTTCAATTTTCAATTTGAAGGTCGCGGGTCTGCATTAAGAGACAGTGGCCACGTTAAAACACGGTACTAGTTAAAAAACATTAAAGTTATTTTGAATAATAACAGATTATTTTTACAAAATTTTGGCACCTTAACTTGCTACAAATAAAAAATCCACGAATGACAGATTGATATTACAACATGTAGAAAATGTGAAGATTCACAACATAAATATATATATCTGCATAAGTTACACACGCAAAATTAATATTTTCAGTGAACATATTTAACCATATACTAATTTTAATTAATTTTATACTAATTGTATTCGAAAAAATCTAATCTGATATCTTTGATGTCAACTTTTCAACTGCAATGAAGGTCGCGAATACAGTTTGGTGCAAAAATGTTTCTTTTCACAGGCTTTGCCCCTTATGTAACTATAGCATAACCTATTTACAGTTTCAGTAAATGGGTTAAAACGATTTGTCTGTCTGTTGAAACTGATGACGTCTGTGAAACCATAGCAAGTTCAACAAGACAAAGAAAGCAAGAAACTGTGATGTAAGACAGCTGAATCTGGCAGCTGCTTGTGTTGACGACTTGGGTTCATCGCCAGGTTAACTTTTCTCTTAACGCAAATCATACTTAACTTCTACTTTTCAAACAAAACACTACCTAGCCATTAGTAAAACACTGCTTCGTCATATTGAGTCCGTCACACCACAGATGTGACATGCATTATATATTTACTGACGTATTAAGTACTACATGTATTATAGACTTCTACCTATATTACTGAAAACATCAAATATTGCTATCACTCAGCCTTGGGAACATTCTTTTCCTCCTTCTGAAAGTAAACAGTGTTTTGATGCTTGATAACCTAGCATGAGAAATCAGCAATTCAGAATCGGTGTAAGGATAATTTAGGTACAAGCAAAAACCATGTACTGTGGTCACAATTGTACCTAGGTCACAACTGTACCGGGGGAACAGCATTTAAGGGTCAAAGTGGCTATCGAAATCTTAATTCGAATTTGCTATATTAAGAATCTTTAGAGAAAATATTGATAGTAGAAATGCCTTAATATGCTGGCGAGTTTTCTGGGAAATACGACAAAAAGGTTTCGTACCTCATTTCCCCAGCTTGTCCAGCCTGGCAACAAATTTCTGGCAAAAAGCTCAAGGCATTGAGGATTTGACGGCAGGTAGCCAGCAAAAAAGTCTGAAAAAACCAAGTGCGTTGATTAGAGTGGATTGATTTCCACTGATATTATCAAGCAATTGGGTTGATGAGCAACAGCTAGTATCTGCGCATATAACAAGAACAAGCATTTTCTGGCAGTTCTGTTTTAATTTCCAGGTGACACATGAATATTTCAGAAGGAGCAAGCTGGATCTTCAAAAGACACTTCGCTCTGCATTACAGAGAATATCTTTCAAAATCATAAACACCAAAACATGTTGCTGTGAACTGGCTAATAGAGTAGTGTCTGTATTCATGAAATTAGGCCTTGTCTTCTTAAACAAATGAGCGCAAATAAGAATAAACTTCAATCCTTGCTCTAAATGTCATTTTCTTTGAGATTTCTTCTTTTTAAGTTCATCCAGAAAGGCAGTGCACAGCGCCAGTCACACTCTTTTATGTTTTCAAACCAGGTAATCAGGGTGGTTTAACACTTCCAATATCAAGTTGCTTAGCAATATAAATAAATGTTGAAAATACTGCCAATAGAAAACTAAAATCATTTACCATCAAGTGTTGGTTTGCGAGAATGCAGTCGGCAAGGAGTGGAACAAATCACCTTCTGATGTGGAAATGTAGCTTGGAAAGCATCCACATTCATTTGATTGCTATCTGGATTGCAGTGCAGGCCGATTAGTAAGCGCTCATATGGTTTTTTGTGTACCGAATCAAAATCAGAAACAAGATCCCCTGCAGTTGTAATCTAGATGAAAGGATTGTTTAAACCCACAAAACTCTCGAGTAGAGAGATGTACGAAGATGAAGCAAATTGGCGGACACAAATCGTCAATATTTGGCAAAGAAGGACAGTATAAAGAGGGTATCACAGTTAAATAGCAATCCTAATAAGTGACAGCAAAATTCGAGAAGTATTATACGGAACGCCTTTCCTTTCAAATAAACAAGAATAACAGCATCGTTAAGCAGCACTTTTGCAAGTTTGGACGTAGTCAATGTAAGATAAATAATTCTAAAATAGGAAGCTTGCCAAAAATCAAGCACTTTTGTAGAACATACAACACATTATATAAAAATTGGCTCTCAACTAAATGTTTACGAACCTTTAACCAATACCACTCTGCGATCATCTTCAACGACCAATGCGGGAAGAGCTCACCTTTGACAAAGTCAACAATTCGCTTCTTATTGGTCACCCAGATAGCTACCATTGAACCGTCTGAGATGACCTGTGGCACGGGAAGAGACTTGATCCCGTTGAAGGATAGACTTTTATACCTGAAAAACGAAACTAATGGTTGCATGAACTTCTATTGACCAGCAAATGCTGGCAAACAAGAAAAGACTATTTATTGATATAACAAGGCAATCGTAAGAAACTTTAGGGGCTTCCATAAAAAACGAATAAAATTTGTAAGAAACGGGTCTGAGATTTTAATTTTTGAAACTTTTAACTTTAAAGACTGCTTTTAAATATATTATCTTAAGGGTTGGAGATTGTTAATACAATGGTTGAAAGAAAAGATACAAAAGGAGCGAAAATGGCTCAGTTATTAGATGTCCGTGGTTCGAGTCCCTGGCACGGCCACTTTCACTCTGAGTGAAGAGAGTCGTCACCAGCTTTCTCTAATTCTAGGCGTAGGAATCCCGAGGTGTGACCATCGAGAGGAAGGACTAGAACACTGCTCGATAAACATAAGCTTCTCAGCGTCCTAAAAACTACCTTCGAATGCTAGGTAGAAACAAATACAAACAAATACAAAGAAATACTGTTGGTATCATGAAGCTCCATCAAAGTCTTAATACGGTATTGAAGATTGCTTCACCTTTGGGGGGAGAGTGAAAGCTCAGGAGGCTTTCACTGTAACAAGCAAAAACTGGTTGGACAAACAATAACATTTGTATTCATTTACCTTTTAGCTCTTTTTGCCGACTTGTTGTTCCAAGGAGGATCAATAACAACTAGATCATATTTTTTTGCTGTGACGAAAAAAGTGCAAATCCTTGAAAGCAGCTGTGATAAACAATACAGGAAAAAAACCGCTAAAAAAATCCGATATTAATTATCGGAAAATGAAAATGTCCAAAGAGAAGCAGAAAATTTATATCCAGATAGGGTGGAAAGTAACGTGATGCTTTGTATTGCAGCGAACTGAATTGCCCTCCAATCTCAGAGGAAATTTTCAACGAGTTAATGATAATTGCCACTAGAGATGTCGAATCTGGCTTCAACAATCAAATGCACCGAAAATTAGATGATGTTGCTATGAGTATCCCACTAGATCCGGCATTTAATGTTTTTAGACTTAGTTGGTCATCTGCAGTCAAATCTTCAATGCCTTGAGCAATTTGCCAGGATTAACATGCGGTCGGAAATGGGGTATATAAGCAACAAACAATTTTTCAGATAAATTTTCGGCGGATAAACTTCGTCGAAAATAATTTCGGAAAACTTTTTAGAAATTGATCGTGACAAAATTTCGTCGTTGATTATTAACACAAAGATAGCAACATATTGCCAAACACATAAGAAGCAAAACCATACAGGTTGCTTTATATTCAATACTATAGGTACCGACTTCGTGGAGACTTGGGGGTTTGAGCGCCAATTTGGAAACTGTCCCAACCCCCCCCCCCCCCCCCCCCCCCCTCTAAGCAGCTTTTTTACACAGAACAGCATGTCAGAAAACCGAATCAAAGCGGTGTATTTACTCAGTTTAACTCAGTAACTCGGTGTAAATTCAGGCCAAGGTGTTTTCAGCATTCAAAGTCTCTACTTTTTATCTATATTGTATGAAAGTTTATAGACATATTTATAGAGTATATTTGAAAGTGTAAGTGTGAATATAAGTATAAGATTCGGAAAGCACAAGACGACTCTAACAGGAAAAGTTGGTCTTGAAATTTTGCTTTCTGTTAAGTTCAAAATTTTGGTTGAAATATGCAAATACTTTGAAGGAATGAAAGAAATAGTACAGTTGAGTATGAAAATACAGGGTGGAACCTTTTGAAACCGGCGACAAAAGATAGTTAGAACATGAGCGTAGCCAGGGTGATAAAGTTACGGGACAAAGGCGCTTAAACGCCAAAAAAGACCCTGTTCAAAGAGATTTTTGCCATTAGAGGGGGAACGTCTGCCCCCTCTTTCTTGCTTCTCCCTCGCTACGCCACTGAGCTAGAACTATTTTTATCGAGCGATGGCGAAAACAAAGTTATTTCAAGAACCGACGACGACGACGATGATGATGATGCCTACGATAAAGACAATTTTGAAGATGATGTAAATGAGAAAAACGCGGTAGTTGACATTTAATAGATTAAAATGATACAAAAATTTGATCCCTCACCTGACCTCAAGTGATAATTTTTCCATGCGAATTATCAAAAATCTTATATGCAGAAAATTTCGTCGTGACCAAATATTGTCTCATTTTGAATTTAGTCAAAGAAAATTCAGTCAAAATATTTGACCGAAATTTTGTCACGACGAAAAGTTGATGTATAAGCCCTTCCTAAAACTAACATTGTGGCTTAAATTAGCATTCACTGGGTGAATATGGAAAACCCAAGAAATCGGAAAAAAGTTGTCAGAGCTTTTGGGCGCATCAAACTGGTTGCTGCGCTCAACTTGCGCTGTCTAAAGTAGTTCCCATTGTCTTAACAAGACTTGGTATGAGCGAATAATAGCAGAAGATGAGAAACCAACCTCCATCAAGTATATGCCCAATGTACTCCAGATCCGACATCATGAAAGTTGACAATGGTGGGATGATAAATTCCGTATCCAGCGCCTTCATCAGTACTGGTATCTCAAGAGTGTTTCTTACCACTCTATTAAATATATCCACTACAGATTCGGTATCTACGACAGATTTTTTGCTGTTACTGTTAGGGAAATACAGACTGGATGAAACACGATGAAACTAGGTTCATGGTTGGGAATCAACCTAGAAGATAACTAGAATAGTAGCAATTTAGTCAAGCAAAAACAGCTGCAAAGCAGTCAGGAAAACACAATACACAGGGCCATTGAACGGAGCTAAAGCTATGGTGGTCCAAAAGAAAGGATCTAAATGAATTAGGATCAGTGGCGTACCCAAGGGGGGAATAGGGGGGTCCGGACCCCCCCACTTTTCTAAAATATGATCCTCGAGATTTGTCCAAAAACGATGTAAAACTCATTGAGGGGTGCAGTAATGCTTGTGCCAATAACAATTGTAAAATACTTCGCTATTCACCGAAGCTAACATGAATCAAAAAATGGGGGAAAATTTTGCAAAAAGGGCGTCTTCCCGCATTTACGAGTGTTTGAAGGGCGTGGTCCAAAAAATTTTCAGGGGGCTGCCCCCCACTGCCCGGTCCTGGGTACGCCACTGATTAGAATCTGATGATAAGGAACCAATTTCCCCTCATGTTCCTTTGACTGGATCAGAATTATGCTTACCTTCAGTCATTATCCAATGCATAAGCTCTAGGGAGCGTCGGACGGAAAGTACTTAAGAATGTTATGTTGTTTCTTTCTATAAATTTTGCAGTATCAAAGGCTAAAGAATCCCAAGAGGCTGATTATTTGGCCTTAAGCAGGCCTAAGAAAGCGTATCGGCAGAGGCAGCTACAGAGCAAAAATATGAAAATTACAAAATGTTTGAGTAGCTAGCAAATTCATATAAATTTTTAACAGCAAAGCACGCTTTCAAAAAAGAAATGGCACAGGCAGAGGATGCTTCCACTTCCAATGATGGACAAGAGATAAGTTAGAATTCAACAACGAATTGAAAAAAATTGGAACGAGGAAAGTTAGAAGAAGGAAAAATATTCCCTTACCGTTCTTCAATAAAATAAAATCACACCCATTAATAAATTGACAAAATTCCCTCGCTAGATCGCATAACCCAACGAAATTGATGGAATCAGAAATAATGCTCTGTTTCTCTACAACATAAACAAATTAGATCAAACGAAAAACGGTGAAAAAAGCCAATAAAAATATTCAGTAAACAATAATTGTTCCTTTAGATCAAGTCCAATAGACAGGCATTGCATATGAACTAAAAGAGAAATATTAGAAAAATAGAGTACTAAGTAAGAGGCCTTCTCAAATTCTCGATTATTACTTTTTCAAACCTTGAGAGTTCAAGCTTTTTGCAATTGAAGAGGTATTCTTGCTACCATTCTTTCTTTGACTGTAAAGCTTCTCCATGGTAGAGAACAAAACTTCTTTCAACTAAAAATATAGGTGGAAAGCATGTTGAAAAATAATTAGCCCAAAAGTTATGAAAAATACAGTTTACTTGTCATAAAGTGCTTGATGCTGTACAGGCAAAGTTGTACACAATTTTGGTTTATACATCAGGATGGTTCTAAGTTTTTACTCTGAGATGTGATCATGAGGCAACAGTTCTAGACACAAAGTTAAACATTTGTTGAAAAAACTGTTGTCATCTTAGTTACCTTATTTTCACTATCCACATCTTCAGGTGTGGTTGTTTCCTTGTTTATCTAAAAATAAGAATATAATTTGCTGTCATTTTCTGAAAGAGTTATTGCTTTCATTAGTAAATATACGGGCCTGGTTGTTAAGCATTGCAGCTTGTTCCCCTCTTTAGTTGGCACAAGATATATAAATGACAGGAGATGACAAACATTTTCATAATATAATTACTTTTGTAGGTATCACAAATTAAGATTATCAGCCATTTTGTAACATGTTTGATATGCAATAACATGGTGTCTGTGTTGACTGCTGTTTGCATAAATTCAACTTATGTTCCTTTCTTCTCATTAAAGGTTCAAGGCATCTTTAAATCGAAAGCCACATACTGTTGTTTTGAATTTGGTGCAATGTATCCAGTGTTCACAGGCTTTATAGCAATATGCGCAGGAAGAAATGGGCTGAAATGTATTTACTTTCATCTTCAGCAAGGTTAAAAAACACAGAAACTGTTCTAATTCTTAACTTTCTTTAAAGAAAATAGGGTATTAGTCACTCACCAATTTCCAGAAAGTCTTTCCCCTTAATTAAACGATTACATCTGCCAAATTTATGTAAATAGTACATTTATTTTCAAGCCTGCTCTCTTTTACCAAAGGCTTTCAATAATCTCTTGAATTGTCTGTTCTTTATAAAATCTCTTTCTGTATAGGAAGAAGAAAAGATTGAAAACTCACTTTCCTCTTTCCCCTTTTCTGAATGGGATGTGAAGATTTATCCACACAACTTGGTCCACCATCACTTTCTCTTGACCCTTTGTCATTCATGACGTATGGCTGACCAACAGCAAACAGGTAGGAAGGGCAGCTAAAACCACACCCAGAGTGGCATTGGTAATAGCTGTACAGTGATCAAAAAGCCATCCAGTATCACAACTGGTGACAATAGCTGTGTTAGACATTGTCCTTCTACTGGTTTTGTTTAATTTAGTCAATCCCAGTAGCTTCACATTTTTATTTCTAACCTACAAGATAATATCAAGCATTACCATAAGCTTTAAGATGTAGGTATACATCAAGGTACAAAAATATGCATTGCTGACCAGCTTTTTTTTCTTTACTGTACTTTTACTGGATTTGTAGTATATCTTGCATGTGAGTATTTCTGTTACTTTATTTCATAGGAACAATAGTTTTATTCCCATCAAGTGAAATAATATTATAGAAAATATATTAATATTCAAATATAATGGTATTCCATAGGGGCAGTGGTTGTGATCTAATTTCCAGGGCTTTGGGCAGCCCACCTAGCAGGCTCATCATTTACTAGTCCCCAGGCTAATCCTCCTTTTTCTGCCAAATTCTCAGCAAGCTATTGAATAAAATTATACGTTTCAACGAAGCAACAGGTGGATCAAAATGAGGTGCTTCTTGTTATTTTGACATTTTCAACAGCAGCTTGTCTCATAGGAAACATTTTTTCTTCTTCTCTGTTTTATAAACAAAATGTCCTTTCATTTTTTAATTTTACGCTACTGGTCCCAGGGTAGCATCAGTCTTTTTCTAATGATGGTACCACTTTTCTAACTTTGGAGAGAAGACTTGAGAAAACAGCAAAAGGTTGAAAAAGAAGAGTTTTAATACTGCTTTCATGAAGAAACTCTTCAGTCTTAAGAGAAAGAAACTATTAGAATAGTATCCTTGGTGATATCATTAGTTTGAAACGCACTTAATATGTTTAAGAACAAGTTTGATAAATTATTCCAAATCTGTGGGTGATAGAATTCCCCCAAACCCCCGATAATTGCCTAGCAACTTAGTTGCGTTACAGATTACTAGCCTAAATTTACACTACATTGTAGCATATTTGAATATCTGTCAAGATTTGCTAATAAATAGAAACATTTTTTGAAGATATTAAAAACAGAATTGCAGAAACTGAGGGGCACAGATGAGATGATTCATGCCCCCATCTCGTAAACAGATGTAAAGTTGATTGGTTATTATTCAAAAATGGGGAACCCACTGGGTACCGACCGTACCAAGTTTTTTACTGGCTTTCTTCGTATTACCTAAAGCATTTACTCAGACAATAGCTTGTAGTTCAAGTTCTTACCTTTCTTAATGGAATCGGTCAAGCTCTCATTGCGATTTTAGAGTCTATTGCCTTTCCCTCAGTATCAATGGCGCATTGACATCGAACCGAGGCTGAAAGACGATAGTGGGGAAGACGGCGGGAAAACATGGTGAAGTCTGGCCAGATACTTTCGATCGCAGAGATATTGGAACAAGGACACACACTTGATCAAGAAGCTGTTAGAACTTGGGGAACGTAAGCATGTCTGTTGTCTAATTCCCTTGTGGATGCTTCTGGAGGAAACTAGAAAAAGTACTTTGACTTTTCATAGAGTCTCTAATGCATGTTACCCTTTCTAAAAAAATATAATGCAATTTCTTCACAAGAGCAGAGATAAGAATTTATTGATCGCACGTCATCGCACGCCATCGCATGCCTAAACTTTTCAAGGCGTGTGATTATCAGCACATTACTAAATTTCATATTACCAGGACTGTATATATAAATACTTTCAAAAGCTCATGCACACATTTTTTAGTTTGAATAATAACAGTAATAATCAGCAAAGATTAAATCCACTGAGACATTGTGACATAAGCAAGGGCACTTTCTCCATAAGATCACTGTAATTTGGCCTTAGTTCTAAACATCTATAAACCAGGCTAAAACATCAGTAATCCATTAGCAAATCTGATGTCTTTCACTGACCATTTCTCAAGCAATTTTTTACAGATTCAACTGATTTTGTATATTGAGAGGTATTTTGTGGTGTTCTTGTGGGTGATGGGGTCATTCTCAAAATCTAAAAATAAATTTTTGATGATGTCACACTCTGCGACTCTATTGTACATACTTTTTATGATTGAAAATGCTTTATGAAACCCATTATATAAAACAAAATGACCTAACAAGCCCCTTCTGCCAAAATTTGCAATCACCTGTTATGAGCTGATCCAATTTGATATTTTATCATGAGTTTGCTATTTCGTAACATTGTGTAGTTTCCAATGCTTGCATTTCAATGATTGAATTACATTTTAAGAAAAAAAATTTCCATTTGCTGACACTGTTGTGGAAAGTTTTGTTCATTTTAGCTAGTTAGATACAGTGAAACTAAAAGGTGGATACCTTCAGGGCCCAGTCAAGGCAAGCCAGGTGTCAGCTGAAACTTGCAAGCTTGCATGCTGTACAATGTAATAGAATATAACTAGAATATATTGCAGGTCCACATCAGCCATCTCAAAGCTGCCATATTTTAAGCTGCGTAAACAAATAATTTATGATATGATGTTATGATAAAATTATGATATGGAATTTAAGTGAAAATTGTACAGGAAAATTGAAAAATTTATGTATACTTATAGAAACTTGCCTATCTTCTGTGCAGTGAAGGGTAAACCAAGGCGATATTGTTGTTATTACAGCATTCTTAAGCTCAAATCATAACAAGGGTGTCTGAGAGGACAATTTTCAAAGATAATTCCAAAGATCAAATTGGGTTAAACTTGGTTTTATTTCTTTCAAAACCAGTGTTAATAGAGCCTTACCACAGGAGTACAATTATCAAAGATGTGTCCAACCATTTGATCATCTTGATGAAACTGGCAAAGAACAAAATACAATATTTTAGGCAGACTTTTAGGCAGAATATGAAATGTGGTGGTCTATACCTTGACATGGAGATTATTTGTCTAAATAGAGGCAGTGGGAAAAGTGTCTGCTGTCGTTTTAGAGGCATTCACCTTCGATAGGATACTCACACTGTATTTCCTATAGGATTTGGCAGGGACTAAACAAAGATGTCCAACTTATAGAGGCACCTGGCTAATAGAGACGTCTTCCTATGAGGGATGTAAACAAGTGGCTAACTTTTTTGGGGGGGGGGGGGTCGTGAGAGGTTGGAAATTTCACCTTTACCTGATGAATTTTTTCTTTCGACCTGTTAATCTTCTGTACCTACTAAATTGATTTTTGCCTTATTTTTAACATACATACTAGATTATAGTGAAATCAATTTTATACCCTCCGTCGTTAATATTTAGAGAATGTCAACTGGTCATAAGTGGGTTTTATATAACAGATTTATGGAGATACCGTTGCAGCTATGTATATATCACCTAGGCACTTGACGAAAACAAACTTATATCTTCATCATTTGCCTTTAATGAAATTTGGCAGGCTTTCTATTAATGAATGGAGTACTACAGAACGAAAATATGTTGTTTGAGAATTTATGAGGGACAGAGAGTTTCATGCTGGAAAGAATTTCACAATAATACTTAAATTTATGGATTGATAGTTTTTCTAGAATGCTAGGTACCAGCTTACTAGGGAAAGAAAGCAAATTTCGCATTATATTTGAACATCTAAATACGCTGATAACATTTTCTTACTTTGTATTCAAACAGGGTTGTGGAATGTGATTATGTCAACTGCAGAGCTATTATCAGAGATTCAGATAGTAACCTGTGTGTGGATACAACATTTGTCCAGTCCTTTAATGCAGAAGTAAACTCTTCATGGATGTTTATTGGAGAAATTCATTTTGACAATGGCTCTTTGCCCTTGCTTCATGCTAGGGCTTCTTGTTGTTGGAATCAAGTAAATTTAGATGTTTCTGCAAATGCATTGGCCCTAAGAAGAAGGTTTTTGCATAGACCCAAAACGAGAAATGTTCTGCTACATACTTAAACCTTTAAAACTGCTTTTAAGCCCTGTAATTCGATCTACATGCTTATATCTAAAGCTTTTTAATTTGTTTCATCAATAATCTTATGAAAGCTAAACAATCAACACCTAGTTAGTTTGTAAGTCTGTTTGTGATTCCATGAACAGGTTTTGCCAAAGTGCGTGTGCAGCACACACAGAAAATGTCTGCAATTGCTTTTAAAAACTAACACCTTGAAATCTTTCGAAAAGTTGTACTTATGTAGTGTTTGCACCAGCAACTCGTATTACATTGTATCGAATGCCTTTGAAAAGTCGATAAGCATTATGATAGACAACTCACCAAATTTCATAGCTGTCTTTATATCGTCCCTTAGCTTCAGCAGTGCTGACCCATTTTAGTTAGCTTTTCTAAAGCCAGAAACTGTGTCTTCATACAACTGCATATCTTCAATGGTCCTGGGTATGACATAAAACTGTATCCGGTTGTGGCGTTTTGACGTGGGAGAATGAGGTTACCCTTTGCCGCAACGCAACTACCTCCAGGTCACCCTTGAGCAAGGTGTACTACCTGTTAGCTCTCCTTGAGACCACGAATTGTCAGATCACGAAGTCTTGGCTGGCAGTATTGATTCCAACAATATTGATTACAAAAGCTCAAGAGTCTCTACTTTGTATTTTAATGCTAAGATTGGAAGAGAGAGATGTGAAGGATTTTGCTATCATGATAAAGCAAACAGAAATGTGGACTTAATGTTAAATTCCTTGAATGAATGTCAACTAGCTGATCTGCAAGTTAGATTTAAGAAGAAAGCTGGAAAGCTTTTGACATTTAAATATCCCAATGGTGCCAAAAGTCAATGATGTTCTGATTAACAATAAGTGGAATAATAGTGCTATGAATTATGGCTTATAACTCATTCTACTATAACTCGTAACTTATAACTCACTTGATTCAGATTATCGTCAACTCACTGAGAAGCAACAATCCCAACAAAACAAAAAGGTTCCATGTGATTGGTCAACACTAAATGCAAATGAACACATCAGAGATAACTATGTAGTAGAAATCAGAAACAGGTATCAAGCTCTTCAAGAAGAATAATCTCAAGATAACTCTGCAAATACGATGTATGAAAATATAATCGAAGCACACATAAAAAAACGAAATGTCTCATGGGAGAACCATGATGTTTTAGCTAAAGAAAAGAGCGAAAACGTGCCCATACAAACAGCATTGAGAAACCAACCACTAGAAATAAGAATTTGTTGCTGAAGCGCAATGAAACCTTGATAATGCGTATGTTAAAGAACAGAAAAGTTACATTATGGAAAAAGTGAAATAAATTCCTTTATAATTAGCTTAATCTCCTTTAAGGCGAAACTCAGCGCACAATATGATTTTACACCTACTCGCTGGTCGCTGCGTTTCGCTCATTAGTTCAATTTGGTTGAACTTTTCAGCGATTGCCAGCGAAAAGTTACGTAATTTTATACAAATTGCAAGATGGCAAGCTTTGAACAGTTGTTGTCTCAGGCAGATCAAGGCCGATCTGTGGACAGCATAGAGCAAATGTGAAAATATGGAAAATATTTTGAACGATAGGCGAAAATATCAAAGAATAACTCATGATCGCAAAGTTTCATCTCCAAAATAAAGTGATGAAATTCGTCTTTCTGTTAACGTTCACAAAATAACTTTTTCGGTTTCTGGACTCTATATTTACTACTCTCTCTCTGTCTTAAAGAAGAAACGCGAAACGCTGCCTATCCGCCATGTATGTTGTTGATTGGGTGCACCTGAAGGCGCCAGAAGTGAAGAGGGGAACATCTTTTCCTGCATTTCGCCAGCGATCAGGGGAAAGAATGAAGATTCAACTGCCATTTTTAAAGAATGGAAAATTGGCGAAAAGGGAGCAGAAAACGTTTGTAATTTAATGGCTCGCAGAATATTCTTCTGTAGTCGGAATAATGGATTAAGATATTTTTCTGAGGTAAGGCTCCATGCACCAAGATGAGAATGATGAGCTAAAGGCCATCACACACCCTCTACCTCTACCCCCCTATAGAGGCAGGTGAGGGTAGGAAGCGGAAAATGATCAGGTAGTCCTAGAAAGCTTCTTGCAAAGTTCAGTGATGTAGTATTTCCACCACTGGCAAAATCCAAAATCAAGAGCTTCCTTTAGTAAAATTTTACCATGTGTCAAACTTTGAAACTGAAATTCCGAAAGAATCGTTAACTAAAATTTACAATGAGCTCCAGACCTTTTTTATATGCGAAAAAGAAATTGCAAGATGAGAAGAGGGTCAATTGACAATTAGAAGTTCTGTTTACCTGGCTTTAGATGTAACGCAAAAGCATTCTTTTTTCAAGACCACGGCAACATTGTATCCGTTGTTATTATCTGCTGCTGCACAATATGTTTGCAAAAATAAAGAAATTTTCAGCACGATTAGGAGAATTGCTTTAGTAAAAATTGCTTAGAGAACGGTGCATTTTCCAGCGAACTAGAATCATCAAAATTTGTAAATTTTCCTTTCCTTCGGCAGCAACCATGATGCCGCCTCGGATAGTTACTATATCCAGAGCTTGTCCCGATTTACAGATCAGATCTTTGGGATTGGAAGGTCCGTTTGTCCGTTATAACGTTTGTCGGGACTGATAGCATCTCTAGCTACTCTCTGAAGCTCGCATTTTTTATCTGGCCAATCCAGCTTTTGCGACTCCATTCAGCAGTAACATGCGTACTTAAAAATACCGACGACTGGTACAATGGAATGGATCTTGGTAGGCTTGTGGGTCTAGTGTTTATTGACCTCAAAAGGCGTTTGACACTGTAGATCATAACATTCTCTGCAAAAAGCTTGAGCTTTACGGTGTACAGCAAAGTAATCTCTCTGTCTGGCTTAAATCTTAACTTTTCAATCGGAAACAGTTTTGTAGAGTTAATGGTGTGGATTCAGAAATTGGGAACATAGAAGACGGTGTTCCACAAGGCTCATATCTTGGCCCCCTTCTTTTCCTCCTCTATATCAATGATCTTCCACAAGCTGTCCAAGAGTCCACCGTTTCCATGTATGCTGATGACTGACAGAAGTGAGGCTATCAATAGTGACCTTAGAAAACTGGACACTTGGCTACAAGAAAACAAGCTGGCAACATGTCTTCCCTTATTGTTGCGAAAACTTATTCTGTGCTGTTCTCTTCCAAGCAGAATCACAACATTCTCAAAAGTCAAAATAATATGGTTCTGAAAATTCGTGATAATGAGCTTAAAGCAGTAAAAAAATGAAGTACCTTGGGGTACAAATTGACTGCTCCTTGGATTGGAAAGAACAAATCAAACAGCTTCTAGCAAGGTCTCGAGGGCAGTTGGCTTTTTAAGACATGCCAAGTCTTTTCTCCTGAAAGAAATATTGCAAACTCTTTACGCATGTATTGTAGAGCCCAACTTTCGATGCTGCTGTTCTGTCTGGGGCTGCGCAGGTTTAACTGAAATTAATCAGTTACAAAAACTTTAAAACCGTGCGGCTAGGATAATTACGCATGGCAGCTTTGATGCCCCCAAGCAAACCTCTCACTAAAGGGCTGGGGTGGAAGACCGGCGTGTATAGTGGCAGCCCCCATCTGTGCCAATCATATTGATAAAGGTATGCAAATAGTAAGAAGAGAAAACCTAGGAATTTACGTTAGGAACATTTTGATACCTCCATTACTTTATTCAGGATGATGTATTAATTGCTTCCATATCTCATAAGAAAATGCAGGAAATGATTACTATTGCAAAATAATTTCAAAAGAAAAACCTCCTGAATTTTAACTTGGATAAAAGTGAACAAATGGTCATGCGCTATAGCAAAAGTAAAAAAACTATTTAGAAACTGTTTTCTTTCATATTTTTGTAAATTTTTAGCATTATTGTATATAGGTTTTGAATATTGAAAATAGGGTTTTATAGTTTAATTTAGATAATAGATTTTATTTTGTATATTTTGTAAGTAATGTTTTTATCTGAGGGCCCCCTGAAAATCAACTTGTTGAAGGGCAACCCTCCTTAAAAGAATTAAATATGAAATATCATCCAAAATGTAAACTGGCGTAATCACGTCTCTAATGAAACACTGTACGGAAACCCAAGATTACAACTACAATCGCCCAAAGACGATTACGATTTTCAGGTCATTGCTGGAGGAGTAAACAAGAAGTTGTTCACAAGCTTCTACTTTGGGAACCCCTAATGGAGGAAGGCGCAGCAGGGGAAGACCTGCTCGCCTGCTCCAACATTCATCGACCAGGCCAACTAACGAAAGACATAACCAAGGAGCAACCAGGGGCAGTTTCAGGGTGTCGCACAGCACAGGTCGTACGGAAGACCGTCAGATGATCAGAATTTAGTTTTAGTCTTCAGTCATTGAAATATGGCAATCATGTTTACCAAAATCTTTTATTTTCCTCCTTACAGATAATACATTTGGCTCTCTTTACACAATAAACACAGGACCGAACTTGGTCGATCTCACACACAATGCTACGATATAATTCAATATAGAAAGAATTCCAAGACCACTCTAGACCGTAAACAGTATGATTTTTAAGCATGTCGCCCGTGCCGCACAAATATGCAGGGCTCTTTGTTATGCAATTATTTTACCAAATCTCACCAATCAAAACTCAAGTTTTCACATATTTGTGCGGCACGAAAAGTCTGTAAACACTATGTTAGATTACTATGCCGCACAACTGCTGGCAAGGGAAGAAAGTGGATGAGGTTGTAAGTTGGGAATCTTCTTCTGAAGGTTTTTCTCTTCCATCCATCTCTACAAACTTTAAAAAAAACTTTCTCACTTTCGATGGTATTAAATTTTGGAACTCCCTACCTATAGAGTTAAAAAAGATGGATAATAAACACCACTTTGTGAAACAGATGAAATATTTTCTTACGAACAAAATTTGACATCTGTAGGCTTGATTACTTTATGATTTTTTTTATAATTGAATTAGCTGTTATTACAATATTACACATAGTCTTATTTTTATTTCGTTCTACTTTATTTTATTCTTGTTATATCTTACTGTTATTATTCAAACTTAAAATCGTCATTATAAACACGTCAATTTGGATACATGGCTCGATAGCTTGCCCAAAGTTCTTTCCATGTGTCCATCAGCCTAAAATTGTTTGATTCTCATTGCTCTCTATAAAATATTGCGATTGACCATTCATTGTTATTTAGCCATATTAACTTGGATATTTTATATTTAGTATAATTATGTTAACCGGTATATTGTAATTAATCAATTTTATGTTGAAAAAAATATTTTGAGTTTGAGTTTGAGTTTTAAACTGCATTTTGAAAACCTTTTAAAGGGAAAAATGTTTGACTGAACAATTTGAACGTTTCGGGGCCCCAGTCCTAATTGCTGTGGTTCTGGGTGGGGGGCTGGGGCTGGGCCCCCATCATGGCTCCGCCCTTAACCATGAGGGAGGCCCCCTAGATCGCCTGCTGGGCACTGTTAATGTGCGACCGGCAACTTTTATTCTGTATCCGCCCCTGGGAGCAACCACCAGTAGCTATGGACGACCGTGGCTTATGGAGAAACTACGTCATCATGAATGCTCGACTGCGGTCGCCATGATGATATCTTAAATGAACTCAACAACTTGGCTGCAAACGAATCTTTCGTAGATTTTTTATAGTGCTGGCAGAATAGCGATCGGACGAAAATCTGATTTTTCAAAAGTAGTAGGCACTTTATTAATAGTTACAATCCGTGCACATTTCCAGTAAGAAGGGGAATTCCCCGTGGGGAAACACAATGTATCTTGCACCAACTTTATATAGCGAACAGGGATACATGCCATCTGAACCCGTAGATGTGTCATTGCGCAATGAACCGAAGTGATGACGTCATAAAAATATTCTTTTAGAATTTTTTAATTCTAATCCCAGAACCTGAAAAAGCATTATGAAATATCTTTAAATTTGCAAATTCAGTATAAAGCCTAGCGCACACTGGCGATTTTTGTCGCCAGCGACGGCGATTTTTGTCGCTGGCGACTAAATGTTTTCCCCCGCACACTTGCGATCTTTTCTGCCTTGGCCAATGACTTTTAGTCTCCACCTCGTAATGAGCCTCGATAAAAATGACCAGAAATTAACAATCAAATTTTTTAGTGCCTGGACATCCTCAAAAATTACGGGATGGGAAAATTTAGACAAAAACAATGAAAAATATTTCAGCTTTGATTTAACCAGGCCACATTTAATGGCAAAAAATTACGCCTAAAATTGTAGATTTAGCTTGGCCTAAATTAAGCTACCAATTTTATTTTCTTCACTTTCCTACTGTAGAGAACCCAACACATAGGTTTTATGCACAATTTGTTTGTTATCTGTTTTACTGTTAGTTGCTAGTAGATAGTAATACCTACATCGTACGAGATTTTTCGCTTTTTAGGCAACCCATACTGCTAAAAAGATATATTAATAGAAGTGCAGTTGTTAGTGCAATGAGAGAGAAATCTTGTTCGTGTTTATCCAAATACGTTTACAAATAATTGAGAGCAGTAGTACCCGCTCGTGGCACTAAGAGCATCAGCAAGCTCAGCCACGGCTGCAGCTTTTGCCGTCCTATATGGCGTACAAGGATATGGCGTACAAGTAGGGTTTCCCGCGCCACAAATCGACTAACTAATCCTCTTAATGCGTTGTCCAAGAGAACGAGCATGTTCCTGTGACCTCCATCTTGTCAATATTCTTAAAAATCAACACACTTTCCGCGTGCCTTGAAAACATTTTATGATTGGCTGATCAACAAAAATTTGTTTTTGCGCCCCGCACACTTGCGATTTTCAGTTTTTAGTCGCTGGCGACAAAAATCGCCGTCGCTGGCGACAAAAATCGCTAGTGTGCGCTAGGCTTAAGGCATTACAAATTGGCTGAGATATGGCCCCATGAGCAAAGACTCTTGCCCCATCAAATATGTTATTTGGTCTTGGTTCGTAACTTTATGAACCAGGCCAGAATAACAGTAATCCGTTAGCAAACTTGAAGTCTTTCATTGGCCTTATCTCGCCCAATTTTGAGCATATCTAACTGATTTTGCATATTGGGAGGTATTTTATGCTGTTCTTTCAGATTATGTGGTCAAACGTATGAAATTCTAAAAAAAGATTATTTTGATGATGTCACACTTCGGTACTCTATTGTTTCCATACACTAATTTTTTTATAAGAAACAGGTTATAAGAACGGTAGGCTCAAATTTTCAAAAGTTAAGAAACAACCCTACCCAAATTGAAATAAGCTAAGAAACTTTTATAATTTGCAGTTTTATAATTTGCAGTAAAATCATTGTATATTGCAACACTGCACTTGACATCCAGTTTGCATTCATTCTCAGTAAATTGCACACTCAGGAAGTTTCCTTTTAAAAATTTATTTTGACTTCAAATTGACATTGATGAAGTTCAATGAGCTTAACTGTTTACAGCTCTCAACAGAGTTACTCATTCTAGAAAAACAAAATTCCTTGATCACTACCACTTGTTAGTTTATCTCTGAATGTGAGTGAATTATATATATTACCTTGGAAGAACGTTTAAAAAATTCATTACCTTAGAAATTTAAGAAACATGTAAGAAACTTTTGATAGCAAAATGGCCAGAAAATTTAAGAAACTGCCTACCAGCACCGGGCCTTAGTTTCTTATAAAAAAATTGTGTACTTCTTCAAAAGCAACTTGACACAGCTTAAACAATGCACCATTATCCCTGTTACTGTTAGGCAAGCTGCCTATGATTTCAGCTATTCTTTATGCCTGTGTTGGCGCTTTATTTAAAAATTTCCCCACAATTTCAACGAAATATTTGTTAAGCTCAGAGGGGCAAAAAGTACAACGTTTTGGCGGAGGATTTAGAACACTGTGTATGATTTTCCTTTCGTTTCTTTTTAGAAACGGGTTGCAATAGAGAAGTCAGATTTTGCTTTTCTGATGGCTCTTTGATACCCCCAATTAATTCAATTTTTCCAATTGTTTGCAGATTTTGAGAATTATTTCAAAAATATTACCATCTTCAGTACTAAGATAAATCAAAAGTTCATTGTTCACCAGAGAAACAATAGCTGTTCTGATATGCTGGGCTCCACCAAATATTTATTTATATTTATCAAATTCGCAAAAAAATTCTGTCAACACTTATCTAGTTTGCGCTGTTGATTTATGAAAATTTTAGAATGACATAAAAAGTTAAATTGCCCTATGCATCATTATGGAAGGTCTGTTTTGATATTTCTGTCACATATAACTTTGAATAGTTTCCATCAATTTTTTTAGCCATGAAAAGCTACTTAATATGAAAGTCACTTGGTTGGGTACAGCAAACAAGAGGTAGAGCTTTTTAGTTCCAGGAAAAAACTTCTTCTGCTCTCTGTTAGCAGAAAAAAGCCCTTTAATCAAAGCTTCTTGTGCTCTCTGTAAGATCATTTTATAGAAAAAATCATTTTATCACAACCATTATATTGGAAGAATAGCGACAAACAAAGTTACTATGAAAGGCTGTGATATTGTTTGACGTAGAGTGTAAAGGTGATCACAACAAGTCAAAAATATGTTCTGATTCACTGAAAAATTGCAAAGTATAAAAATTGGGAAATGCATGGAAAATTCTTTGCCAAAGATGGTGGAAAATTCTTTGCTTAGGAAGAGTTTGGTGAACACCCTCACTGAACCTTTGATGCGCCATCACTGCATTCCCTCTACCTTTGAGTAGCATGCATTATCACAATTCAGTTCTGATTTTAACTTCAAGTACACAATATCTAAAAGTCTTCAGGGCAGTAAGATATTCAGACTGTTTAAAGAGAAAGCACTAAAAACAGAAACTGATAGCACACTGTCAGTAGTTTTACAGAAATTATTTTTCAATCAGTTAAAACCCTACACTCATACAATTGAAAATCCTTGAGGCTTTAAATACATTATCAAGATCGGTTACACATCAACTACAAGGCATTAAGTCAAGGTGTATCGGCATTTGAGCTCGATCAAGCACCTCTACACATGCCTATGAAGTTCTAGGAGCTTGATTGATTGAGCACCTAGCATGTTTATGCTGTCTAAAAACAAATGTGTAAACCCAAATTTTGTTATTAATGATATTTGATGATACTCAACTGAGCACCTTGAAAGATGAAGGTGCTCGGTTTGTCAAGTGCCTGATTTTTTCTCCTTACAAGGCCTGATCCATTAGATCAGTATGAAGTAAATTCATGAATCTGTCTCAAGGAAATTAATAGTAATCAAGCTTAGAAAACATGACTAGGCATCTTTGGGTATACCTACCCCTTCATCATGTCTTTTCAAATCCTTTTACCAAAGGTACATTTTTCCAAGAAGGAATGTGAAATGCAGCTACTCACGTCAGTTTTACTTAATATGTATGCTACACAGTCTGTGACTAGTAAATAACTACCATCTACAAATACTACACATTTACTTTCCAGTATAAAGAGTTCAGAATTCCAATAAATGGCATTCCTATTGTTTCTATTCTACAAATACAATAACTTTGAAAAACTGTACAAGAAAATGAACGTGTGCATGACAAGGCACAGTAGCAAATTTGAGCTGCTTCACACACTGTTTCCAACATTTTGTGTCATATTTACAGCCAATATTTGGGAAATAATTTTCCAGGATTGTCAATATTTAGAAAAAATTTACATTGCTACAGTGTCTCATAGTCTGCATTACAAATCCAAATAAAATTCAAATAGTTTAGAGGTTTTAGTGTGCTTGACTTCAAATATGTCCAATATTGTCAAGTTTTATGGGGTTTACATTAAATGTAATTCCTTTTAGAATGAAGATGATCCACACTGGTGACCTGCATTGCAAGCCAGGGTTGCCACGGTCATTGCCTCTACATATATTACATTGCATTGTGGCAGTGCTGAACAGAGTGCCATTACCTCTTCTGTTGTCACTTTGCAACTTCTCACATCAAGATACTTGAGTTTTTTTGAATATTTCGATATATTCTTCAGGCTTTCATTTGTTACTTCATGACAACTGAACAAGTCAAGGTGCTCTAGACCCTTGGCACCATACACAAGAGAAGCAATACCACTGTCTGTTACATGATGACAGAACCTTAAATTCAATTTCTTCAGCTCATTCAGGTTTCTTCCAAAGTAATGGAGTGCCACGTCATTAATTCCAGGACAGCAAGCCACATCTAAGTGGGTCAGACAGTGTAAATTGGCAGCTATTGTTGGGATGCCCCTTGCAGAGATCCTATAGCAGTTGTAAAGCAGTAAGGTATGAAGCTTGGTCAAATACGACAGTGCTTCAAGGTCCGTATTGCTAACTGCTGTGCAGTTGCTCAGATCAAGGTACTTCAGGTTATCCATGTTGAAAGTGTTGTTTTTGAGGCTCTCAAACCAACCATGGGCCAGCATCGAATCTTTCAAAGACAAATAAGACAGCTGCGAAGGAAGAACTGAAATGCTCATCGCGTTGTGGCGAAGATCGTAATTTTCCAACGTGAGATCAGTCAAGTTTGGGCAGCGCAATTTTAAATCGTCAAGAAACGGAATCGTAATTGAATCTAATATTGCCCTTGTTGGTCCAACGGAACCACGTAAATGAAGCTCTCTGAGGGCTGCTGTAAACCGGGCTCTTGACAGCCGCCATAGACTTTTCTGCGATAATGCCTTAGGAATCGAACGAATATCTAGCTTTCTCCACAAAGACGAGTCCTTTGAAAGTGTATACCATTTTTTACAAACCTTCGATGCCTTTATCAAAGAAGCAGTATCCAAGTGAGCGAACACAAGCAACAAGACGTTGTCGGGGAACTTCAAGATCTCTGCAGTTTGGTTTTCATTATCACAGGAGCAGTTACTTGAGTGATCATCCCATTTGCGTTTCGGCATTGCTAAATAACTATATAATAGTTACAGTACAAAAATGAAATGATCAACTCAAGAATCTCAGTTAGAAGGTCCTTTTGTTAAGTATACAGGCATCTTCAACATTTAGAATTCTCGGGAAACCTGACGATCAAACAAATCAATTGTCTCGCTTTCGTTTTCCGATCCTCGTTTTCCTGAGGAGGCCTCACAGAAGTGTTTTATTTAAGTAGCAACTTCCACTTCTTGGAAGGATTTATCCTTTTTTCGGGAATAATGGTCGATTGAAAAAACGGATGAATAAATTAGAAGGAATTTGTAAGGATTTTCTAATAAATTGGGAGAGATTTGTGGAAATACGACAAAATATCTAAAAAGTTAATGAAAAAGATTATTGTCACTGTGTCTTTCAAAGCTTTGTACGCCTAAAGCAAATTAACACTTGACCAACCCCATAACCGATAAGCAATTGTTGTTGAAAATATTTTCAAGTTATTGTTATGTTTTATAAAATGACCTCTGCAATGCCAGGTTTGCAGAATATCGCCGTTTTTGACAGGGTCTTGGGTGTGCCAACAGCCCCCAACTTTCCTCGTTAGTTTGATTAAAGCTAGTTGTTAGGTGCGTCTTTAACGATACCGCGTCTGCATTTTTGGTGCGCGATCACCATGCTCTGCATAATGGTGCAATGCTGTGTCAATCAATCGGCCTTATTCTCATATTTATCACCAGCCTAAAAAAATTTCTTCAAGGTTTCTGCTAGCTTTGATAAAAAAAACCGAATTGATCCATGTCCTGCAAACGGTTTTTGAGGTATTGAGCTCGTTTCGTTTGTTTCGTTAAATAGCACTTTTTCAAAATTGTTCAAAATTCATCGCTGATGGGAAAGTTCACATTTATTAACATTCTGACAAGTGAAAATTGATGCCGCCAACACGAGTTACATGATTTTTGATAGAATTTATTATTACGTCTTGAATTTCAAAGTAGATTGCTTGACTGTTTTGTTTTGGTTCGAAGTATAGCATGCTTTGTCTTCTCTAGATCTCCCTCTGTCGCCAAACATTTGATACAGTTTATATTTAGAATTTAAACCTCTTTCTTGACTGGAGAGGATCATCGATAAAATCAGACATTTCCTTGTTGATATTCTGTTCAGGGGCGTAACTTGGCCAATAGGTTTGGGGGGGTGAAAAGAGTTTCTGCCCTGCAAAACTGACTGGTGCCCTGCAGACCTCGTAGCAACGGTTTGTCTATAGGCTACTAGTGAAAGCTTTACCAGTGTACACTGGTCATTACCAAGGACAAACTTCTAAGCAATAAAAACAAACTTGAAACTTCATTGCCTATGAAATATCTATTTCTCTACGTGAGCGTAATTTTTTTTATATTCACTTCATTTAATGTTGGTTTGCAAAATACTAGCTAATAAACAGCTAATGGGGGGGGGGATACTTGATGCAGACATCGCAACGAAATTTAGCTCAGGGGGACTAAGAATCAAGTTTAGTTAGGTAGGAGGACCCACCATGGTTGGGTCCGACGTGAAGAAAATTTTTGAAATTATACCTTCTAAAGGGGCTAAAAAGCATCTTTCAGACAAAAATTTAGCAAAATACTATTGTGCTAAAAGAACTGATTGTTTATTGAAAATATTATTATTTATTGGAAAAAATAGGGAGGGGGAATATCATGCTAAAACTCTAGTGTTAAACGTTGGGGAAGGAAAGAAACGGCAACCTTTCGTTTCAGATTGCACGTAGTTGTGAATGACAGAGGAAGATGTTGTTTTGATTTGAGGAATTTTTTTTCCTGAACAGAAATGTGCAGTTTCTTGTATCGAGAAGGACATGTTTACACATAAAAAATTAAAACATTGCAATGATACAGAAAATGATTTACTGAATTAATGCAAATGAAAGAAAAATGATAAAAATATACGTGAAAAAGTTAGCAATTAGATGAAACAAATTCGGTTCTTAACAAGAATCTTAACAATTTATTATGTTTTTTAGTTCATGCACTGTTAAAAAGTAATAGAAAAAATGATAAAAAATTTTTATCTTGATCAAAGTGAGGGCCTTCGGCCCCCTATTCCCCCCAGTGACGCCGTGCCTGTCATGAAAATAATTTACAACTTAAATTAATTTGCATGGACTCAATTTTGCCCTCATAAACATATGCATCCATCATTGCATCCATTGGCTATGACTTTCGGTAAGAAATGCTTTCGCCTTGCAAATAACGGAGCTTTTATTTACATACCTGTTCCGTTCTCTAAAATACAATGTCAGGAAGGGAGGTTCATAAAAAATACGATATTTCCATTTAAAAATTCCTAAACGGCCCTTCACGAACTTCAGAGGTGGCATTTCTGCGTGGCAATAAAGCTCTTCTTGGCGCCCTGCGAAATCTTCGATTGCCCTGCGAAATCGACTATTTTTTGGATTGGGGGGGTGTCACACCCCCCCACACCCCCCCCGGTATTTTCGCCCCTGATTCTGTTGACAAAGCTTTGCATGTTGATTGTTTCAGAGAACAAATAGGCTGATTCTTCGTTTCTCCGATTATCAAAAAAACCTAACGCTTTCTTTTCATTCAACAGCTGATATTCTCCGATTGAATTGATCTGATTTGATTTGATTGATTTAGATATATCAGGTGAGTTGCCCTTGAGCGTTGCTGACTTTCAAGGGGACGTTCACTTACAAAGTTACAAAATTAGAATAAGTTGATACAAAAGAATATAACATTCTGTTTCATATTTTGGACTTCTATAAGATAGCATTTTTTACCATTAGATGATCTTTTTCGGGGCAGCCGTAGGTCACTGGCAGTAACCCTTGTAGAGATTTGAAAACGATCGACTCTGACTCAAGAACCACGAGTTTTGCCACAAAAGGTATGCCCTGCGCATCAAAACTGCTCATTGTTAGGATTTTTGCTGCTCGGTTTTGCAGCTTTTGTAAGTTATTTTTCTCATTTACACCACAGCCGCCCCAAATGCAACAATAATAACGGAAATAAGGTTCGATAATTCTGCTTGTAGTTGTAGTAGAGTTTCTAGAGGCAAGGAGGATTTAGCGCAAACAAAGAACGCAAATTTAGAGAATTGTTAATTTGTAAACCGCGACATTCGGATTTTATCAAAGACTTTTAGTAAAAGCTCTTGCATTTGATTTCTGAAAAAACGTCTTGTCTTTTTTTTTCTTTTTCTTTTTTAATTTAAAGTTGGTACAATTTCTAGCTATGCATACAAGCTAATTAAAACCAATTTGTCTTGTACCAGTGGCGGCTGAAAGGGGGGTCCAGGGGGCCATGGCCCCAGGCTCCGTCCTTATGGTAGCCAAAAGGGGGCCCAGACCTAAGAAAAAAGAATAAAATCGTAAAGAACAGGGGCCCCGCAGATGTTCTTGGCCCCGGGCCCCGCAGACACTAAAAACGCTGCTGTCTTGTACACATAGGCATTTACTGAGTTATCACTGCATTTAAAGAGAGTTTGTTACCCTTTATCCGCATTTCCAGCTTTTCCAGATTATCAAGCGATTGATAGCATATCTAGTATCATCAGCATTCATGAAAATAGACGAATCATGCTGCCCTAGGGAGATTGTTGATATAAATAATGAAGAATAGGGGACCGAGGCATGATTCTTGGGGTACACCACCATTTAAAATATTGATTTCCGAATAAATACCATTAACACCAATACTTTTTACAGTTGGATTTTGGACTTATTTTTGAAACTGAGAACAAATGAAAAAACTTCTCTTTAGTTACTTTGGTTTCTAATCGCTGGTGAAGAAGGTTTACAAAAATCAGTATCAACAGGTTTTCATTGAAAACATCCTTTATCCAACGCAAAACGGTAAATTTTTAAAGGCTTTCCAATTCCGTTATTCAAACTTTTGCCTCTAAAGAACAGGCTAAACAGTCTTTCGATTCGCTCAGTTTACAACCCCACGTTTGCTCGCCCCCACTTTTTAAATGCTGGCTTCGTGCCTGGCAATTTGTATGGATTCGAAAATCATTGAAAATGTTTGGCTTGTCGGAAAACATAATCAACATTATAATGTATTTTATAAATATTGTTGAGTAGCCTTAATTGCTATGGTATTGTTTATTGTTTTTTCTCTGAATCTGTATGAAGAATGAATCTTAAAATCAAATAAATAAACTGAACAGATAAGCCATGGTCCTTTTGATCATAAAAAATAAGAGAATTATTAATCGAAAGGGTTCTCGAGGCCGGATACGAATGCCTTAAACATTCAAGATGGCTGACTACGGTTTCAAAAGATTGACCTTTCCCAAATCAACAAGTCATTGAATATTGAAACTGTTGAATGACGTTATATTTTGTGACTTTTTAAACAAATTGTTTTACTTCCGATCAACTTCTGTTCACGACTTGAAAAAACAATAAAATTTGTATAACAATAGCTCCTGATCATTGATGCGCCATGCCTCCTCCTTCAACGTAGAGAAATACTTTTGAAACGCCAGTGTATAATTAGGCATCCCAGGTCTTGTTAATGACTGTATACACTTACACAAACAAGTAATTAAGTCACAATTAAACTTCAACCTTTTAGGGAAATAGCTTTCCGCTCCAGCAATATTTTCACAGCTAAAGTTCAGGTTCCTTGATAACCAACAAAAGTTCCTTTTGAACTTGCGTATGGTTGTTTTGAAAAGGAAAGATACTCGTTAAACAGAAATGCGTATTCAAGTTATCCAATGAGTCATTTATCATCACATATTTTTATAGGTAAAACAACTCCAATTTTCAAACACATTGGCGAAAGAAAAAATGACATGATATGATATACACTACAAATAACAAAATTGAAATTGCAAATACAAAATCGACACACAGGTAATGCTACTTCGTAAAGCAACATTTAAGAAAATTCGCCAAACTTACCAAACTTTATTATAGTTAAAATTTTCATAATAAAATATTCTTCACATAAGAATCTATTATACAAAGAAAAATTTTAAGTTGCAAGAAAAATAAAGTGGTTTAGAAACGTTAGTCCTGATACCTAAAAATTGAAGAAGGCAGTGCTATCACTTTGATGATGTTTTCCCACTAAATTACAGTAGTAGTAGCAAATATGATCAACGCATGGGAGCCGCAATGGCGCTACGTACTATCATCTTTCAGTGGCGTAACCAGCATATTTTTAGAGGATGCCAATGCTTTTAAAGAACAATGGTGAAAATTACCAGGGGGCATCGCGAAGAATTTCTAACCCCCCCCCCCCCTCTCTATACCTTCCATTGTTGAACTCCTGGCTACGTCAGCCTGTTCGAGGCTGCTGTTTTGTGAGCGTTTAAATGCCATACTACGAGGTATTTCAAGTGTAAAAAGCGTGCACTCTCTTCTTTTCCTAGTTTCATATCATGTAGGACGCTATGGCGACCGAGGTCCAGGTACAACAATTGTTTTTGCCTTGCCTTTTCTGTCATCCTCGCAGGGAATATATATCGTTGGTGCTCTTACTTTCTTTTTTCTTAAATCTCAACATTTAAGAAAAACATATTACATATTACGCAAACATATTACACCTTCGTTTCTTGCAAAAGAGTTTCAGGACGATGGAACAAAATACTGGATGATCAGAGAGTTCAAACCTATGCCCCCAAATCCCCTTCCACTTACGCCACTGGGATGTTAGTATTCTTATTATATCATTGCCATGACACTGCTTAGTGATCTCGTCACAAGAGAATTTTTGAAGCACTTAGAAACACTCAAAGCAGCGTGAGTTCAGTACGGATGACCTCAAGTGCACACCAACTATGGAACCAAGTAACTAAGGCCAGATCACACAGCAGCATGCGGCTCCGCATCATCTTCCTCCTTCCGAAAAAAATTTGAATTCAAAGGCCAATTCTTTCCCCTGGTGGCCTCTTAGAAACCAAATAAAAGCACGAAAATTCGATTGTCTCATTAAATTATTCCTGCCTTAGTATTATTTTTATTGTAGATATAATTGCCACGGAGAGGATGCAGTTTCAATGCATTAAATGACAAGTAATGAAATCAAAAATTGCATGCAAGCATCGAGCGAAACTAGCTGGCAGCAAGATGTGAAAAAAGTGAGGCGGATCACTTGGCTTTGAGTTTAAAAGCCCTTGGAAATATCTCATGAAAATGGCTCAAGTAATTATTGAATGACAAAGGTGATCACTTTTTGCTACAGCGGAATCGCAATTTGGGAAAAATAATCAGTTAAAACGTAGCATTGTCGACCTCATTGACAGCAGAAATCATGATACCAACTCATCTAAAAAAAAATCTAGTTCTCTAGAATCGCTTCTAAGTCAAACAAAACCTCTAAAATGCAGGCCATGGACCAGGCCTGGGTAGGACAACCATGTTGGCAAAAGGAACCATCTTTGTTTGTTAACTCTGGCAAGCCTCGCCAAGGCGAAGTCATTATTTCTTCTTTGTGCCTAGCCAGAATCGATCGAACATCTGCAACACATGCGGCAAACTCCGTTTTGTCATAAACCATCTTTCCGAAATGCAGCTTTGCTCTAAGAAATGGTCCACAAATCCATACCCATTCCTAAAGGTAAAAACATAAAAGAGTTGAGAATTCCGGTTGAACGATCAACGTCACAGAAAAAGGTCATTGAAAAAAGTTCAATTAGGCTTATATGTAAAAGCGGTGTTAGTGGCGTTGAGCTTTACTCCACAAAAACATCTATCGTCATACCCCGAGTATCTCTGAAAAGGAAATGTCTCTATTCCCATGTGTGTGCTTAAGCTGCCAATCACATTACAGACATTCGGTACTTACGGGTCCTTGATGATAATTGAATCCAAGTGCTTTTTTGAAGACTGTCGAGTCTAGATCATTTTCGTAATAACCATCGTAAACCCAGTCTCTGCAATTTAAAGAAACGTCTCTTAGACAGGCTTAGTATTTCTTTTCATTATATTACATTGCCATGCTCAAGTGCTTTGGCAACCTTTAATACAAAAAAACAGGCATTGGTTGAGCTGACTGAGACCGATGGTACCTCCTGGCGCAGAAATAACTTTAAACAGGAAAACAACTAATGTGTTCTTGCATTTCCAAATGATTCTTTTCTATTGTACGTATATTAGTAAAAACGATAAGTCATGGAAAAAAACTGTCAATTTTTCTGCTAAAATACAGACAAGTAAAAACTCATTAATAAAGGTTTAAGTTGCAGACAGCTAGCTAAAAGATGGCTGCAAGATTCTTAATGCATTTTGAACCATAGTTACATAAAAAATACCTTGGATCGAGAGTTTTCAATCCCAGCGGCCCTAATAAGTGCTTTTCTACCATATTCAGTGCCTGCAAAGCGTGGTTTTTGTCAAACAATTCAGGTGCCTAAAAGTGGATGATTTGCAAATTATGAATTTCAATTCTCAAATAATCTCGCTGCAAGACAATGTTAAAGAAATTGTTTATAGTTAGATAAGTTCCGAGGATTTGACAAAAAACTAACTTCAATCTCCTAATGGAACTCGATGAATGAAAAATTATGGCCGGTAGATGGTCCATTCTAAACTTCAATATCGATATGTTCCAGCAAAGCTTTATATATGTCTCAAATTATCAAAAATACTTGGAAAGAATCATAAAAATGCAATCACATTATGCAATTAACAGGCGAAATGTATTTTCTTTTCAAGAAGTTTTTTCCCTCGAAACTGTATCAGTATCTTAGTTGATTTAAAACAGAAAGTGGAACAAGATGGAATAATGTGCGAATTAATGGGAGGCCACGATAGCAGGCTGCTCGACGGGCTCCGGCGAAAAGTCGATAAAATAGTAGAAAATAAGGAACAATGCAACGCGACGAGAATAAACAACAACAAACACACAAATAAGTTATGGCTAATATTTCGCCCCGGCATACGAGGCTTCATCAAAGCAAAAGTGGGAATAAGATGGCTTTGTCTATAGCCCAGCACTACAATACTTATTGCAAAATATTACTTGACATGACCCTTATTATGCCACAAAAGATTAAATGTAAAATCACTATGAAACTGCCAAAGCACTTACAACGGCCATGGCGATTGGGAAATTTGGTCTCATCTGAAAGTCTGCATAGGCCTGAGAACTACCGTAGCAATCCTTATAAATTCCTCTTCGATGTATGAGCTTGTAACTTTCACCCTCGATCTTTTCATTTGGCTCGACTCCTATCCAGAATAGTTCTTCGAACGAATTTTGGATTTTAATCGACCAAGCCTCAAATGTTAATTTCGAATCTACGGAAAGTAAGCATTGATAACTTTAAATCACGGTAATCAGTTGTAATCTTATACATGATTATTTAATCGAAAGATTTTAAAAGTAAACGAAGCAAAATTTGATAGCCCAGAGACTCTACGCTTTCGTGAGGAAGCTTGAACCTGCATTTCTCTGTTGCATCTTATGAAAGAGCCCACTAAAGTGGAAAGGCGATGGAAAATAGCAAGCACTTCATAACATAGATTTTACGTAAAACCCCGTGGGGTGAAGTGGCAGCTTTTGTAGTAACTACTGTTGTGAAGGTTTGTAGTAACATACCTCTGGTGTGAACACCGTCATAAGGATATTTGCCTTGTCCGTGCAATGTGTTTAGCCACGTCACAGCTGACTTACAAAGGCCAACAATCTCAACAGCACTTCCATCCCTGCAAGGCATTACAGGAATACCTTGTGACAGCAGCATTTGATCAGAATAAATTTTGTTAGTAAAAAATGTCAGCAACCAAAATAAATCTATATTAGTCATACTCATAAACAAAACACAGACCTTGGAGTGGCAGGATGACCCCAGTTGCCTGACAAATGTGATCCGCCAACTTTGTCCATCCAGGTACCACAGTTCCAAGCATTGCCACCAAAGGGAAATCCAGTGTCGCTGTTGATTCCAGCTGACACTTGAAAGCCTTCATCTTTCATGTTAGAGTCAAGCGATTTTCCGGCATTGCGCTCACGGAAACTAATCCCGTCCACATGCTTCTGTAGCACTTCCTGGATGATTTCATACAGCGGCTGTATCTATGGCAAAACCAATTAGTATGAAAGGCGACAGTCCAAATTTCGACATCTGTTACGACTCTATGAATCCAAATAAGCGATGATCTGAAATATGTTAAAGAGCCATTTCTACTTTGAATAATATTTACAATAGTGCATACAGGGCCGTCGCTAAGCACTTTCACTTAGGGGGGTGCCAGTCACCAATTTGCCGACAAAATAGGGCGTGGCCTAATATATTAAAAAGTGGGGGTGGGGCATTTTGATGCAATTGATTTTGTTTATCAAAGAGGATGTTCTCGTTAGTCAATCATCGCTCCAATTTTCGGGTGACTGTGGGTACTTAGGGTTCCAAGGCCTTGAAACAAAACCGAAAGACGAGGTCCCCCTGCGAGCGGAGCGATCAGGAAATTTTGGCGACCACGCTCTTCATATTGTCTTAAAATGCATTTCAGAATATTTCTTGCAGTCATTTCTTGCAATCGTTTAGAGCTTTTAACTATTTTTAGGCATACCTACGTTTCACTGATTTCATTCTTAAAATGGAGTTCCTTACTACTTGAGGCCCCCTCGACCTCAAGGCCCTGAGGCACTTTGCCCCCTTTCCCTGCTTACAGTGGCTTCCAGTACCTTCAGGATCAACGTTCAGAGTTTTTCAATAAACTTTGACCCTTTCCTAAACCCCAAACTTTAGGTGGAAATCAGGTCGCCCTGGATATTGGACATTAGATTCTAGACTCCGGCTGCCGAAAAGGAGTAATTTGAAGTTTTTGGGGGACATTTCCCCCTCCGTGACACCCATAGCGCTTTCTTTTTTTGTTTTGAATTGCTGAGGACTTTTGGGCAATATTTTTAAGTTCACTAAAGCTATTGCTTTGGGAACTTTCAAAAGAAAAACCCGACAAAACTCTTCTTTTAGAAAATTTGCCGACAAGAATTTTCTAGGGGGGGGGGGTGCCGCACCCCCCGCACCCCCCTGCTAGCGACGGCCCTGAGTGCATACTGTTACGCTGAGATATTCCACAAGTGAACGTGACAGGTTTGGTGCAATACGTTATATTAAACATAGGGGGAAAACGTCTTCCAAACCATTACATACAGGCGCGTCATTCGCGATGACAGGAGAACTGTCGCCAGGATACATGCGGTAGACTTTTTCATGCAGAAGGCCGTCCCTTTCGGGCGCCATTTTACAGTAATCCTGAATGGCTTGTAGCCACCACCAAGGCGCATCTCTGCAATTGTACCTAGCATTTGATCCTTTATTCAACAAATTTGGAATAAGTCCATGGCGAAGGCATCCGCCAAATGACAGTATGAGCCTCCTAGAAGAGATTTGCGAGTCAAATGATAATAAAACGTTCATCAATTGTCAATAGAAAACAAAATCGTAGTTGGAAAAAAGAAGTTGGAAACACTTAATGAAATTGAAAAGGCTAAAATCAAGGGAAAAACAGGTTTTCTGTCATTGCTACTTTATAACTGGCTTCAAATTTATTCGAATTATAAAATATATTGTCTGGCTGTGATCAGTTTTGAAAAAGAAAATTTCTGGAAAAAAGAAGAGTCAGCATTCTCTGTGGTTATGTATAGTCTACTTTACTGAAAATACACATTTAAGTACAGTGAATATCCGCATTAAACAAACTGGAGATTAAGAACCTCCTTGGCTGACTTTTTCCTAATCAAGTACCTTTACTATAAAAAGCACCATGTGAATGGATATCAGCTGATTGAATTGAGAAACCTTACATTCACTGAGCACATTTTAGAGGTTAAAAATGGCAATTGTCGAATTAACGTCTTTAGAATAGGCAAAAAATCTCACTTGGCTTCGGAAAAACGGCCAGTCACGAGCAACATCCCTCGTAGGCTGATGAACGTATCCCTTCCCCAGCACCTCCACATGCCGATTGCAAAGTGTGGTAGGCCAGCTGCCATTGTCAAAACCTCCTTTTCGTTATCTGTGTTTGATGGCAGTCTGGGTAACGAGGCACTATTTGTCAGACCACATAGCTGCACCGATCCAAGAGCAAGACACTGAATAAAGGTCGACCCGTTTTGCACAAAACTAGAAGAAAATAAACTGGTTTTAAACTGAGGGGATTTTGACCAATTTGAATAGTTATCAGTTTTGTCGCTAGGAAGTCTACTTGGAACAAGGCTTTAGACATCAAGCTGTCAGGGGGTTTATTGGTACTCTTGCAAGATACAGCCAGGCAAACTTGAACTTATTTTAAGTATCTTCGTGCCTTTATAAACTAAGAACGAGTTAGAAAACAGCACAATCACTTGAAATGTTAACTTTTGAAAACATAACAAATCATAACGGATTAGGAGCGATGGCTGTTTGATTTCATACCGTTAAAAAAGGCGCTCAAAGTAAACTTCCAATGATAGTCCGTGTGCGGCCTTTGGAAAAAGATTGCCAAGGAAACTAATTTTGCTTAGAGAAAACTTAGAGCATGATTTTCCACTGTGTTCCTTTTTCCACTGTCTTCCTGCCTAGCCTGCTTTCTTTTTTTCAAAGGTTATATTTCACACTCTAGGGTAACAGAGACACGCGCATTATCTTGTAGGCTAATATCCTAGACAATTGTATTTTTTAAAAATACTGATAGTGAAAGTTTAAGAGTAAATGTAACAAAGAAAATGCCACACAAACCTTGACATTTTGGAGCAGGCTTGATAAACTAGTTTGGTGTATAACGCACAAATGACAGCGTCAAAGTAACAGGGAACCAAGAACCTGGGTAAATTGCGAAGGAAGCCAACGACAGACCCCATCCACAAGCCAAGCTGAAAACGCAAACATTTGAAACATAATAATGATGTCGATTTGAGTTCAGACAAGAAAGAGTATCCTAAAACAAGCAAGAAGGTAAAAGCAACAAAAACAAACCTGTCTGGTGAGATGATTATGCTTCATACGATTGGCAACGTATTCAAACATCCAATTCCCAGCACGAAGATTGTCACATATTGGGTGTCCAAGGTCATTTGAAGCGCGGACAACGGACAAAACTGATTCAAAGCCTAAAAGCATATAAATGTGCGATAATGATGATGGAAGGGTTTGGATAGACGCACTTAGCTGCATGAAACATTTATTGAATTTCATTTCAAAAGCTTTTACCTAGGGTTACCATTCTGCTGAATAGTAGAACTCTGCAAATAAAAATCGATTACATCTTTTCTTTGCCTGACTTCCCTACTTCGAACCATCATAAATAAGAACAACAAGATGTTTAGTTTCATGAACAAATTTATCTTATTCTATTTCAAAATTCTAGCATATAAGAAAGTGAAAGGTCTAAGGCTAGATTCTTGAGATACTTGAGGGAAAGTACCTTGTAGGCCACAATATGTCAAGGGCCCATAATTTGGAATAACATATGCACCACCGCCATGACCATCATCCACCTCTTCTGGCTGCGATCGGTACAGAATTCTGTTTAAAGCGGCCAAATCGAGATCTTTAATGATGGGCTCAATTGGCCGAACTTCTGAAATGCAGCTCGTTTCTAGATCAAAACTTTGTTCTGGAAACATGTTTAGCACTGACCTGCAAAATAACCACGCTTATTTGCAGGACTGCTAAGTATTTCTAATTTCTCGTTAAGTTTATATTGCTAATTTTTCGAAGAACGAGTGAGTAAAAAATGGCAAACTGCACAAGTAATATAATGCACAAAGACATGGACCGAACATACTTTTTCCTCTAAGCAAGCATAGTCGGTAACAAATAGTTATTGTTAAAAAGTCGGATGAAGCAAATCTGGAATAGGCGACCAAAATGTTAGACCTGACCACAGGTGAACTGAATGATGCCAGAAATTTGTGACAATCCTCAATTTATTCTTCAAATTCCTATTTCTGTCATTTGGAACTTCATTGTCATTATCAAGGCAGGATGGTAAATTCAATTTTGAACCTTAATTGCAGTGTCTTTGGCTAAACTCACATGTACTACATTGGAGTGGTGAATTGTGAATTCCAAAAGATCACTAAACTAAAAAAATGTCTAAAATTGAATGGAAATAATATATCTGAAAAACGAAAGCTAATTACTCAGGACACAAATATTATTGTAAAACTAGTCGGTGGATCCCTAGTTCGCAACTGTTTCACGTATATCTGACAAATGACGATTCTCTTTTTTTATCATCGCCGTTCTATCATCCTAGACAGAAATAAACGTAATGTACCTTGTAAGTGTTGAAAACGCGAAATTCTATGTACCTTTCTAAGATTTGAAATAACATGGAATTTCTGAGATTGGGATATAAAGTACAGTAGAAATTTAGTTTGCTGTACAGTAGAAATTTAATTTCTTGAGGCTGAAATTTAATCTTTTAAAACCCTTTAATAGGAATCCCTAATAAGCTGAAACTTGGAAAGGGTCTTAAATTTTTATACATTAGAAAAGAGTTTTTTAGACTGGTATTCCTATACCCTATTCACACGGGCAAATTAAACCAGCTTAAAGTAAATCAGGTTATGGTATGATGCATTCTAAATAGACAACCCAACAAGAAAAATGAATTTGATTGGTTGAAATTTAACATGAAAAATATAGCTGGTTTAACTGTGTCAGTGCGAATTTTTACGGTGAAAAGCATTGTTAGTATGTGTGAGGCTTGTACGTATATAAGAACTTTGTTAAGAACAGTACAGGTTGGAATTTAGAATAGCAGCCTGTTAATTAAGAACCGATTCAGGCAGAGAAAAACCTAAGTTCTTTTATGCGGGCTTCTACTGTATTGTTATGACCTATGCAAAAACAAAAACAACAACAACAAGCTAACGGTAGCCTCGCTGCAGCCAGTTTCAGATTCATGGCTTTGATCAAAAGCACTCACCTTAACTGTCCAATAGCTTTTTTAGCTTTATCATTGAGAGAAACTTTGAAGGCAATCACGCTGCCTGGCGGAAAATTCTCGAAATGCACTTCGATCGAGTGGTCATCTTCAGGGTCAACAGACTTGACAAAGCTGCAAATCTTGAAAAAAATAATGACACTACATGAAATTTATAATAGTTATTTGAGCATTTGTTTGAACGCATGAAAAATGAAGAGACTTCGAAGTAAAAGTAAGAAAACTTTATGAGTGAGATAATAAGATTCGACAGCCAGATCAGTTGTTTAGTTTTACCTTGGACCTTTCCACAGAAATGTGCTCATTCAAGTGAACATGAAAAGACTCCAGTCCATTAATCCACACTGAGTTTTTAACAAACTCTGTCTCGTCCAAATTGCGCAATAACATTGCCTCGAAGGAAATTTCTTCTAAAACGCCTGCCAAATCAAAAGCGTTCAATTAATTTCTTAAAAAAATTTCAAAACTTCACTCTGATGAAATGTTGATATCAATTTCATACAAGGTTTCGTGCTGTGTTTTAATTGGTAAATAAAACTGGCAAATTTCTAGAAATAACCTGGGATAGATCTCAAATTTTTACGTTGCGTTCATCTGTATCATATAGGCTTAATGAGAAGGAAAAACACGAGTCTTGTGATATCAGCTGTTACTCATGCACCGTACGCTTACAGCACAACACAGCTAAAAACTATCAAACTATCAACTATCAAAAAATAAAATGAGTATGACGAATTACTTTTTCTGAAAATCCTTCATTTGTTGAGTTGTCATTCAATCTTTCCTTACAACCCGAACAATTGAAACAATATTTTAGTTTTTATCTATAAAAAATCAGTTCAGCCATGGTCCACTGTGCGCAATAAAAGCTTCGCAAAACTGAATCTCAGTAGGATCACACTTTTCGCTCCCTTCTATTTCGTGTAACAAATAACTAACTGAGTAAAATTGAATGTAATAAAAGGGAGATTCGCAGTCGTCGTTTTAATAAACCCAATCGTGTGGGGATGCAAAGCATAGATACCTGGGATGACAAGTGGCGGCGTGGATCCGTTGTAAGAGGTTACGAGGCGAAGGCATGTCTTCTGCCGGTGGGTCGCTGAACGCAGTATGTGCGACAATGATAACTGACTCATGCGTCCTTGGGCAGTGTCTGGTGACAGAAACAACGTTCGCGTCTACCTGGTCCACAAATATCTAAAAAATGATCTAAGTTATAAACATGCATCTTAGTTAGATGGGTACATCTTTATAAACTCTTATCTGTCGAAACTACAATATTCCGTTAAAACGCCGACGGGCACCAGGAAAACGTCTCTCAAATACAGTTTGTGAAAGGATAGGGCTAGAGTAGTTGTTGCTTCAAAATGAAGCTTAATGAACAAGCAATCACAGAGTGGAAAGCTATGAGCCATATAGAGAGACTGCAAAAATACCTGATCATAACCTTTGGTGCGGAGTTCCCTGTGTAGATGGTTAAGTGTTCGTTTGGCGTGAATAATTCCACTGGATAAAGAAACACAGCTCTCCGAATAGGACGTGTCTGCATTCCACGCCTTATAAAGCCGTTTCTCGTTAACAACATTTATCTACAAGATAAAAATAATAGCGACATCTCCTGACGTTGGATTGAAACAATCAACTGTGAAAAAAGATGTCAGGAAAATCTGCACACACATGGTGAAAGAAGTACATCTGAAGATTAGGATTTGGTACAAATAATTCCTTTTAGGATACAGATAGAGGAAACATTTCATACGATAATTGTTCTTCTGTTTCATAAATTGATCACACTAAACATCTGAAATAATGACTTGGGAAATCATAAACTATAGGAATTAAACAAAAAGTATGTCCTACTTCAGACTGATATCCGAAGGCCAGGTTGTGCTGAAAAGACTACCAAAAATCAAAGTATGAAGGCTGGAGAAAAGCCTGAAATTTACCAATTTGTTTGAGGCTTACTTTGGGGAAATGTGTGCCCTGATCAATCCAATCGTCACACGGAAGACAGGAATATCAAACCCTTGGCGTATCATTAGAGATATCCCCTCGCCTATTCAATTATACATGTACAACGGGTTCCCCAAAGTATAGAAATGGTAGATCCAAATGGCGGCTTACAGAAGCTAAGGGCCTAAGCCGAACAATCTTGAAAACATAATAACAAGGTTAAGGGGTTTGGAAACGATAGTTTATATGGTGGGAAAATGCATTCGCCTTTTGACAGACTTTCTGTTGAAGGAAAATTTAATTATTCGTTTGTTTGAAAGAAATTCTGTAAAGGCTTATTCATAAAAGATGATAATAAAATGTCGCATTCTTTATGAAGAATGAAAAATACTTTCTGATCATAAAGTTATTACTGAGAAAATTATTTTGGCTCCAATGTTTGACTTTAAAGTTTCAATGTTGACACTCGGTGAATCGTTATTTATATAAAAAACTTTTTCTGTTTTAAGTTTGTGATTTGCTCACTACCTTAGCAAATGAAAAAATGAAATGGAAACAATTTGCCTTCATCGTGCCTCTGAAATAAATAAACAGAATTACCCACATGCAAACTATCTACGTAACTGAGCACGCTAACTATTTTAATCAAAAGACGGCAGCTTTCGAAATTGCTCACATGCTATCTTTATTGATAAGCTACATCCAGAAATCCCAGCTGAAAGGATCTTCCCAGTACTATGTCTATAGTCAGAGCATATGTACACGTATTCAGATTCGAGTTTAAATTAATTTTCTTATGCTGCATAAAATTGGCCTGTTTCACTGTTTCCGTGATATTTCCCCCAAAAAAAACAATTTCAAGTATATTTTCATTCAGAACCCCTTGGACCTGCGCAAAATTTTCCTATTGAGCACTCTCGTCACCAAAACCCCTTAACCTAGAGCTTTGTTCTAGAAACTTAGATCCGTAGCTTCTGTGAGCCACCATTTTAGGCATCGCCCCATACTTTTGCGACCCCCGTGTACACTGTTACTATTTAAGACATCTTACATGGTGTGGAACAAGCTCGTCGTAGCCTCTGTTGCTTCCAATAGCACAGGTAGAGGATGCAACCAATGCAGCACTGGCCAGGAAATCATACACGGACCGCACCTAACAATAAAACAATGGACCTAGGACATGAACAACTAATGAAAACAATCAAACTAACTTAATACAATAATGCTTTAATACACTTGATTTTGTTTTCATAACCAATGACTTCGTATGTACCCTTGTACTCTTGGCCGTATCATAAAAGACAGGTTCTTTGCAAACAAGGCAGCACGTTGACCTTCAGGTGATACAGTGACGAAAATGTGGTCGAAACATAAAAGATTCCCCCAGTCCATGATGCTGTTATTTGCAGATCACACATGAACGTAGATCCTGGGGCAACATTCTACGCTACACAGATAAGAATATTCTCATAGAGTGCGATCAGTGGAGTGCCATGCCATGCAGTGGAACAATAAAAACCTGAAAGCAAGCATCTGAGCAAATGAATGTTACCTCTGCGCTGGTACTCACATAAATAATTAGGTCTCTAAAACATTCTGTCCCTAAAATCACATAAAATAGAAGATAGTGCAGTAAAGGCTTATTAGAAACTTTGTGATGCAAGAGATTGAAATCAACTTACTTCCATTGGGGTCTGGTTGTCATGAGTTAAATCCATAAACAGTGCATGAGCCATTGAGGATACAAGAGGTGAAGTAGATGATCTGAAGAAGGAACCAACAGGATCGCCGCCAAACCTGTGAACATGTCTCCCAAGATCATGTGCATCACTCGCGGACATCCTCTCTGCAAAAAACAACGCAAGGCACCGTCAGCTACAAAACGTTATTTTTCTTCGGAAGTGGCACTTTAAAGCAGCTTTTAACATAGAACATAGAAAAAGAGATAATTCTTACCTCTTATGAGAGAATTGATCCCAAGCCTGTTCACGAACATATTATCAACTGCTTCTGAATTCGTAAAAAGTTCTGCTACAACATACAGATCTGGATTCACCTTTCTAGCGGCATCTAGCAAATACTAAAATACAAAAAGCAATGAATGACCAAGCAATGAGTTTTGATTGCAATAAGAGCGACAATTTCAATAAAAATGAACTGATGCGGGGTACAGTTAGGTAGCAAATACGACTAAAGTGTTTGAATATAATTTCAAGCGCATCTACAGAAAGTTTTCAAGAGATAAAAGTGTCTAATTCAACGCTGCAAAAAATCCTTTGAATGTAAAATTGAGACTAATCCTTTCGATTATACAGTAACATAACCTGATAGAAGGTATAAATTTTGTTTGACGTGGGCCTATGTTTAAATCAAGGTGTTTCATTGACATCACACTTGCGAGTCGACGCAACAAAAACAGGTGCTTTATTTTGAAACGCTCTAAAAACCCGGATAAGGAACCAGCGATTAACTGTAACAGGCTAAGATATGGTGGTTCATTTCTATTCTTCGACATGGTGAGTCTGATAGTGAAGGTGCTTGATTAGCAAAAAACAGTCTGGAGAATCTTAATATAGTTTGAAAATTGGTTTCTTACGCACCTCAGCAACACGAATAGGAGTGCTGTGGCAGTTGTCTAAGCGCAAACCATGAAACATTCTACGGAGGGAGGCAAAAGCCATTTTTAACATTTTGCATGTAATTTTAAAATTGATAATGCTTACATAATCTCTACAGTGTACAATCGAGGAAAGGTTCTTTAATGTCAAGACTTACTGAAGACAAAATCTATTTACTCGAATCAGTGGGACTATGAAATATGTTGCTGGTAGACGAAGAAGATATTGTTCCTCACTCAAAGCTTTGCATTGATAGTAATTTTTTTTCATTTATGAATATTCTTAAAATGAGATAAAAACAACTGCAAAGATGCAAAGAAAAGTAACTTTGTTTTTCTAAACTCATTTTAAAAAGAATGACTATAGTGTGCGAACCTGGATACATGTAGGCAAAAATGACGGCAAAAATTAAACAGAAAAGCCAGCAAAGAAAGAGCGAGTACTAGAAAAGCATTGTTTGAAACATTGTGCAAACCTTGCCATCATTTCAGTATACTTTTTCATGCGTTCCCACAAATAAGGAGAGTCTTCTTTCTTCTCACCATATCGCAACTTGACACTGTCACCCCAAGCAATCAGCTCTCTCCGCATGTAAACCAAAGAGTCAGGGGCAGCAAAATCTTTCAACGCGTCTCCGTTCATCACCCATCCTTGATGGGCAAATAAATACTTACACTCATTCGAGTTCATCAAGTCTTCATCTTCTGGCAACGACATAGTGGACGCTCGGCAAAGAAAATACCTAAAGAAGAATATTTTCTAACAAATATCTAGTCAAAACTTTCCTTTCAATTTATTATAGATATAATCATTTCACAAGCACTATGCCACATCTTATTGAGAAATGAACTACCTTGATGGTGACTGCAGTTTTTGTACAAAAGGAACTTATAGTTACCAATAACAATAATTGCCTTTCATCTGAACACTTAACAACTCCTTATCTTACTGATCTCATTCATAGTTTCAATATGGAAAACAAGCAATTTACCTTGTGATTATCGGAGTCTTTTCTGTCACTTGTCGGTACTTCGGCCCGTTTTCAGCCAAAAAGTGGTACCTTATCCCTTCAATTACATTGTAAATTATAGCTTGGCAGTAACCATCCAGTTGTTGCTTTTTTTCTTCATTCAGCTGATTGATATAATCCTCAAACTCTCTTACTGCATCTACTTCTTCTAAACTGAAATAATAAAATAACTTCATCGTCATTATCATCATTATAACAAAACTATCAAGCATACGCTCAAGCATATAATATAAATTTCTGCATAGCTAAGGTGTTAAGTAACACCGCACACGCTTATCGATTGGTCAATAGTTGAAAAACATGCCGATTATCTTAAGTACCTAATATTTTTAAAGCAACTTAACATGAAACCTAAAGAGTTAAGGCATAAAGTGTGTAAATGAAATGAAATTAATGAAGGTGTTTTAGCAGCAGCAACAACCATACAAGAACATTAAAATGTAGAAACAACAGCTTGGTAAACAAAGGCCAATATCAAAAATTGTTTTCTAGAGTCGCACACATGTAGAATAGGTTATCTTAATCATGTGGAATTGTTGTTTCCCTGCATTTTTCTTGCCAAGCTCTCATTTTCAAGTCTGATACAGTAATTGAAATCATAAGAGCCATTTTTGAAATACAGCAAATGATTACAAGAATTCATCAGCATACTTTAAAAATTTTTAGAAGTTTTGGAAATAAGTCATAATGCAATGCAAAAATATAAAAGAATTCTACTAATGCAACTGTTATATTCAAAGGGAGTTAGAGCAAGTCAAAACAAAAACAACCAAATCTTTCAGAATTCTGCCTCAACAGTGATACCTTTTCTTTTTAAAAATCTCAACAGCCATCTCAATGTCAATGTAACTCTCAAATCTTCGGTATGATGGATCTTGCAATATCTTAAGATCTTCAAGCTCGACTTTTTCCGTGTGTCTGCATATATCTGACTTGAATGCAGCTTTGAATTTGGTAACCATCTTTGATACATTAGCAATGAAAAACTCATGTATTTGTAAAGAGGGAACAATAGATGACCTAAAAAAGAAATAAATGATATTTTACATTAATAGAAACCCATTATTTCAGGGTTTCAAAAATTTTAGTGGCAATCTATCTATTATGAAAAGGTGACAAAAAGCTACCTCTAAATTGCATGGCTACAAAGCTGTTATTTCAAACCACTATAGAAATGTAAAAAGAGTGTGCTAACGATCTCTGCATACATAAACAACTGAAGGCTCGCGGAAATTTAGACTCGTTGAAAAATTACCCTTTTGTCAAGGCAGGGGCAGATTTTCTCTTCCTTTAAAGTGCCTATGAAATGAAATTTGACAAGTTTAGATAAAGGCACACATTTTATAAGCAAAATTTGCTGATTTTAATGATATATGTTGAAGTGATTTTCACGTTTCCGACTGTGACAAAGCGCCGTTATATGTGACGTCACAAAGTTTGCAAACACGGAAGCAGTTAGCGTTCAGTACACGGAGGTCGTTAATTGAACTACCGTTAAAATTGTCGTAGGGGGCAAAGTCAGGGTACATATCCAATCTTTTTTAGCGCATCAAATTGTCCTTTATGGAAAACTTCATACTGCTGTACGAAAGTACGACTGAGATACGATAATGCCGTCTATTAAGATCTTGGCCGGTGTGGCCCAGTCCTTAGAACAGGGGGGCAATTTTCAGATGAAATCTTTATCCTATCATTTCCTGCGTATCAGATTGCCGTCTATTGCAATGTTTCCTACTATTGTACCTACTTTCGGCAGAGATATCAAAATAACGTCGTTTGTGGAGTCATGCGGTAAAATACCCTAGTCTTAAAATAGCCCAAGGGGGCAATTTTCTGCTGGGGTCTATATCCTATCTTTTTCATCGTATCAAACTATTATATTTTGCAAAGTCTAGCGCTGTAGTACTAAAGTACGATTGAGATGCAATGAAACCGTCTTTATAGGTCTGGAGCAAAAATAGAAAGTCTAAAAATCTAAAAATCAGTCTAAAAATAGAAAAGGGGGCAATTTTCAGTTATGTTCTATATCCTATCTTTTGTACCGCCTCAAACTGTCCCATGTTGTAAAGTTTTGTTCTACTAAACCTACTTTCAGGAGAGATGTTGCAATAATGGCGTTAGGGGCTTGGGGCACAGAGCCCCATGTCTAAAAATAGCTAAAGGGGGCAATTTCAGTTGGGTTCCATATCCTATCTTTTTCAGGGTATCAAACTACCCCTTTTTGCAACTTTTCATGCTGGTATCACAATTTGCACAATTGTTTGACTAACAGCCCTGACTGAGTGGTATGGTGTGTTTACTGCGAAGATGGAATCAACTGCAAACCTTATGACGTCACTGATTCTTATGCCTTGTCACTCGCACTCATTGTTTTTAAAACCCCAAAAACAAACTTTTCCATGCAAATTTTCGAGTTAATTTTCGTTTTATATTGCAACAACGTGTAGAAGTTTCAGTTTCTTACAAAAAAACTATATGTGAAATTTCATTTCATAGGCACTTTAAAAGAAGATAATGAAAACTATTAAAAGTTTGTTTGAGCAAAGTCAAAAGAAAAAAAACTGGTCTGGAAGCCTTTTTCTATTCTCTTGTTCTCAAAGAAAACATGATAACACACTTAATCTCAAAACATGACCTGAGTAACAAGGGCTGGATAAAACTTATCTTATCATACAATAGCACATGCTATTGCTTTCTTATCTATTAACTTTACTTAACTGATGCCGCTACATTGACCTCTCAAATTTATGATGATGGGGGCCTTTAATAGTATATCCCTTGTGTCTTCCACTGTGATTGCACGATTTTCGCCAACCATAGATAAATCCCTCCAAAGAATAGAGTTACTGATAATGCCAACTTTTTCTTAAGACAATAAAACCTCAACAATAATCCTCCACCTATTTTTTATGTGTCCCTTACAAGATCACTACTTACAATTAAAGAGTTAAACCAAAAAGCCAGAGATTTTTCAATTGACTTTGGTTTGAACTACAATTAAAAAATATTGATTTCTGAAAAAACACACCAGTAAATCTGGGCTACTCTTTCAAGATGATTCTCATCACAAATATATGTTGGTAAGCCGATGTATTCCCATTTACCAGCTTCAATGTCTTGATTCAAATGCCAAAATGCTCGGTCAATCAAAAATGCAGGACGGAGATGTGGTGAATTCTGAAGATTATACACAGCCTCTGGGTGATTTTGCAACCATTTGCTATTGTTTGCCGTATGGTTCCACACAACATCCACCAGAGATAAAACATCCCATTCATGTTTCATTTTATTAACAAGGTTTTCAACATCACCAAAATCAATGTGTTTCTCATTTGATGAAAAATTTGGGTTAATTTCTAGCTGATTTTCAATGGAGTATGAGGAATTTGAGTCTCCAAGCTTTTGTATTGGTGTAAAGTGGATGAAATTGTACCCAGACTCCTTAGCTACACGTAGACGCTTCCCCCAGTCTTTGAACTGGCCAAGTGACTTTGATAAATATGTTTGCAAGGCAATATCATTCAAAGCAAGTAGACCAGAACCAGTTTTCAATGTTGGTGCTACTACAAAGTATCCTTGTGAAATGTTGCCTCCCTCGTCTTTACTTAGATAGAAGGCAAATGTCCCAGGGAAACTGATCTGTACTAGGGCATATCTGTCTCCACAATCTGCTTTTGATTTAAAAGGGAAAATCCATGTTAGCTTATGATATTTTTCCCTTTCAAAATCACCACCATTTATTGGGTAATTGGTGTAGATGGCACAAGGTTCTGACTGCAAGCTGGAACCAAGGACAAATTTCAGATTGGTGCCTGTTGAAAAGGAATGATAAAATTGTCTTGTTAATCATAGGCAATAACTATCTTTAAAATGCCACCTACATATAGGCTATAACAAATTCAACTCATGAAATACTTTTAAGATTCAAATTGTTCCTAATGTCTATATATGAAAGGCATGCCACTTTTAATGTCATATAAGCACACTTTGATTTCTAGCAAACAGCAATTTTATGTTTATTTTCTAACAACAAACAGCACACTATTATTTACATTTCATAATAAGTCATGTCAAAAGGTAAATATGACCTCAAGGAAACATTTTAAGTTGAATCCATAGGCAAACAGGCTAGTGAAGTGGCAGCTTCTTTTTGTCTTTAAAACGCTTGAATTGCAAGCACTATAATTTGCTTATCAAGTAGAGTGTCCTGGTCCTTCATACCAATGTGATAGCACCCTATGATTCCTACAATTGGAATTACAGAGAGCTAGCCACTTTCCTAATGAAGGGTCATTCTTTTAACACAGATGTTTGCCCATATAACATAGAGTATATGATATCTGCAAAGGCTACAAAAGGACCAACAATAAGTCACCTTCAGTTGCAGCAGAGTTGCGACCTGTTAATCAGACATTCAAAGACCACTTTGTCTTATTATTAGGAAGCTTCCAAGTTGCAGCCAACCCCCCCCCCCCTCTCTCTCTTTCTCTCTCTCTTGAATTTCTGCATATGGACAAAAGCCAAACTATTCTGCTTGCAGCCTACAATGCCTGCCAAAAGTACTTAGAACACACAGCAATTTGCATTGCGTTTTATATCTTTCATTCTTTTCCCCAAAAAATTTACTTCTACTGCCCCCTCCCCCCTTGAGCAATGTTGATAATTTAGAGAAATATTATAAAAGAAGCGCAAAAGAAAGTGCTTCCTGAAATCCTAACCTTTTTCATAGTAAACCAACATTGTTCTGTGGAGGAGAGGGGGATGATTGATTTTGACCTTGGAGACTGACGTCATTGTTCCAAGACTTTTGGCAGGCATTGTATGTATTCTGATCAGTCATAGCCAGCACATTGGAACTTGAGTTGCTCAAAGCTCTGTGACTGTGCATCCATCAAGGAACAGATCTCTTTTCGGGAATCCCAAAAAATCTTATTGCTTTTGTGTAAAAAAATATTCTGCGTTTAGAATTTTTTTATCTTAGTCACAGTAAGCAAATTGGAAACTGTAATGCGGCATTGATGAAGCAATCAAATGATTTGTGGTTGCTGAACCCAAAATAATATCAATGAATTTTGGAGGATATGACACGCAATCTAAAAAGAAAGAAAAGGCGACATATACACGAGACTAAAATATAGGACGAGGCCTTGTAAAGACATCTTACCATTCTGGAGACTGAAATGCGATGTTCGGAGGTCTTCTCCTTCTTCCAAAGTCAATACCTTGGTAGGCTGCCGGTTCATTTTGCTTTGTTGCCAGGCTAAACCATGCAAGTGCGTCAGCAGATTGCTTCGATTTTGCTCTGCTAGGTAGTGCGGAAACTGCTACTGTAGCTCAGGTGGTGCGGACAGAAGCCCGTGAGCTATTTGTGGAGAATGCTACGAGAGTAACAAGTGACATCTAGTGAAGAGAAGAGAATAGAGAAAAGATACTGTCCTATTTGTTGTGTTTGCAGTTTTATTTCAATCCAATATGGGTGTGCCAATGTGAAGGAGAACGTGCAACTGAAAAAGAGGCAGCGAGATCGCAGTACAGACGGGGGAGAAAAACAATTTTCGTGATTCAAAAAAATTATGGGCAAAAAAATAACGAAGTGCTGTGTATTTGATGGTTTCAAAAAACGGAGAAGGACGAAGGGAGAAGGGGAGAACACAAGAAATGACAGTGAAAGTAGTAGCAAAGACGAGAATAAGCAAATCAAAACGCAGCGTTCCATGAGCATAGCGGTCAAATCTTTGATTGGCTGAGAGCTCTGATCACTACTATTTGCTCCCAACCAATCAGCTCAAAGGATTCTCACAACAAACTCGCTTCGCAGCTAGAATTAGGCCCACTTTCGCCGTTTCAGCGTGTTTTTACCGCATTTTCTACAAAAGAACATTGCACGCCTCTACAAAGCGAATTTCGGCCTGATTTTTTGTCTAGTTCAGAGTCATGCGTTTCTTTTTAACCAATATTTGTTCACTTGGCTGTAAATGTGTTCACTTTCGCTTGAAGCCGCACAATCAGTTAGTAACTGTTCGGGTTTTCACGTTAATTTTCAATGCGTAGTCGATTAAGGTTTTTGATTTAGTGTAATTAAGCCTTAACTGTATCTTGTGATTTTGTGAGGCAGCTTTTCTGTTTACCTTTTTTTAATTCCTTCGATTATAATAATTACACTTTCGTTTGAGCCAATTGACGTAAATTGAATAGAGCATCGTCATTGGTAGTTTATTTTGGATTAATTAGTTTACAGTATATATATAGAATGTTGTGGTTTTGTTAGTGCACTTGAATCAAGAATCAGCAAGATAGATCCTGAGAGGTGTAAAAAAGTAACTCCTGAAGCTAGTGCAGAATATAGAAGAAGATTATTATGCTAACTAGTGAAATGTAATCCATTTACTAAAGGAAAGGGGGTTTGGAATCTGAAGAAAAGTTTAAGAAGCAGATAGGTTGGATTAAGGGGGGGGGGGGGTCAAGTCAAGAGACATTGGTTGTTAAGAGACATTTACGTTTATATTTTTTGGTGCTAAATTTTTGGAACAACTTTCCAGTAGATATAAAAACATCATTGTCTTTTGCCAGTTTTTGTCAAAAAGCTTAAAACCTTTTTATTCAACAAGAACTATCAAATTTAATTCTGATGCGAAATTTATTGTTCTGTCACTCATGTAAATGATCAATTACACATAAAGCCAATTTAGAATGGGGTGCTCTCTCCTCGATTAGTTCATCTACTGAGAGAGCTCCTCCTAAAGAAACTCCCCTGCAAACAACATCTTACGTAATTGTTTTTATTGCCTGCTATTATTAGTATTTTATATAACGTGTGAAAATTGTATGTAATTAGTCATAATGTAGTTGTAGTAAGATATTGTATGTAGAGGAATTTTATAAATTATAAAAAACTTAACTTAACTGAACTGAACTATGTTCAAATGTATGAAAAATTAATAGATATTTGTCGGAAAATCTCAGTTTTCGCCCCTCCTGCTTAATTTCCTATCTTTGTCACTGCCACAGAAGTACTTACATTTGGAGAAACTTCAAGGATTTACAGATTTAGCATACTTAGACAAATTTGCCACGCAAGCTTTTCAAGATTCTTAAGGAAAATTTTATAAATTGAAATTATTGTTATGAGAAGCTCAAAAGAAGCTGTAGTCCATTCTTGCGGATTAACCTATAATTGGCTATTCGCAAAATAATACTTGTAATGAATTCGCATTAGATCTAAATCTAAATTTATTTTGCAAAAATAATTCGCAAAATAAAAAAAATAATGAATTCATCTGCATAAATCTAAGTCCTTCGTTAGCCTGCATCAAATTAGATTTTAAAGTTACCAAGCCTATTTCGCAACCTTCCAAAAATAGATTTAAAAGTTTTGATGTGATGTGAGTGCGTTATTTTTGGAACAATTGTGTTCTTTTTCCTGTTTAATAACATAAACGTTTCTTAATCAGCACATATTTTTCGCGTCTTGAAGAAGAAATTTTGTGCAAAGTGATCATGATCTAGCTGCTTACTTTTACACTCGCTTACACCGTGGGGGCCAAACATTTAAACCCCCCAGGACTTGTTTTTCTGTGCTAGACCCTTAGTTTACTTACCTCTCTGCCAGGTTGCATGCGTGATATCTTAACCAGTCTGGATTGAGCATTTTGTCGAGCCAAATTAAAGAAGTTGAACTTTTGTCACTGCGGAGGAGCGTGAAAGAAAATAATCGCTTTAATGCCATTTTTCGCCGGATTTTTTATTCTTGCAACAACTGCAACAAAATTGAATCCGTGATAAAACTTACAGCGTAGATGATATGATTTGCCCTTCTATTTGTTAAAATAGCATTTGACGCGTTTTGAGCCGCAGCCATCTATTTGTACCTCTGCGGAGGTGTTCCTGGCATTTTCAAGAGGGACCCCCATTTTCATTTTGATGCTTTATATGTTCTGATGTCGAAACAAGTGTCAAAACAAAGTCCCGGCAGTTTGGCCACAGGTTTTAAGAAATTTTCCTTTACTATGACCCCGTTTACACTGTCCGGTGCAAATTTGGAACCGTGACAAAACTGTCGCGGTTCGCCCTTCCGTTTACACTATAGTGCAGCCGCTTAACCTCGAAAAATGGACGAGCTGTGCATTTTATGATACAAGCATGAAATTTGGTACAAGTACACAATTTGAAATGCTGAATAAGATGAGATGCAGACCCCACTTAAAAAATGCCCCAAAATGCTATTTTTAGACTGGGGAACATGTACCCAGTACTTTTCTGGTCTTCCTCCATATCTTTTAAACTATGTAAGTCATAAACTCGAAATTTGGTTTTCTGACCTACTTTGACATGCTAAAGAAGATGAAATGAAGAACCCACTTTAAAAATGCCCCAAAAAGCTATTTTTAAACTGGGGTACCTGTACCCAGTCCTTTTTGCCTTCCTCCATATCTTTTAAACTGTGCAAGATATAAATCTGAAATTTAGTTTTCTGGCGTAATTTGATATGCTGATTATGATGAAATGCAGAGCCCACTTCAAAACGCCCCAAGAATCTATATTTAGACTGGGGTACCTGTACCCAGTCCTTTTTTGCCTTCCTCCGTATCTTTTAAACTATGCTAGTTATAAACCCAATATTCAGTTTCATGGCGTAATTTGATATGCTGCTTAAGATGAAATGCAGAACCCACATCAAAAATGCCCCAAAAAGCTTTTTTTTTAATCTAGGGTACCTGTACCCAATCGTTTTTTGGTCTTCCTCCATATAATTTAAACAATGCAAGCGATAAACTCGAAGTTTACGTTTCTGACGTACCATGACATGCTAAAGAAGATGAAATGCAGAGCCTACTTTAAAAATGCCCCCAAAAGCTATTTTTAGACTGGGCTACTTGTACCCAGTCCCCTTTTGAGTCCTTCTTCATAACTTTTGAACTATTGAAGATATATACCAACAATTTTTTGTCTGGTATAATTTGACATGCTAAATAAGATGAGATGGAGACCCTGTTTCAAATGCGCCCCTAAAAGCTATTTTAAGACTGGGATACCCTTATCCAGTTCCTTCTTGGTCTTCTTCTATATCTTTTTTGACATGATGAGAAAGATGAAACTTCCCTAAAAACGCACCCAAAAGCTTTGTAACCACGAAGAAGCTGATACTAGAATGTTTGTCTACGTGAAGAGTATTTCCAGTTCAGGAGATGGAAGAGTGGCAATCGAAACGGTCAACACTGATGTTATCATAAAAGCAATTGCATTGTTTCTTCAGCTCAGCTGAGTACAGCTTTAGGTCGAGTTTGGGACAGGAGAAGACAAAAGATGGTTACCACTCCACGATTACACAAATGCACTTAAAGAAAGGGTTTGCTTTGGCTTCTTATTTAGGTACGCGTTTACTGTCTGTGACACAATTTCTTCATTTTGTAAAAGAGGCAAAATTTGTTTGGAAGATTTTTTTCATGCAACGGCAGCTTTCGTTGCTCTATCAAGTGCTACTAACCAGTGGCGTAACCAACTTAGGTTGGGGTTGGGGTTCGAGCAACTCCTAAGGGTTCCCTAGGAGCGGCCGTGTAAAGGTTTTAACGATAAAGGTTTGTTTGCATTAGTTAAAGTGAAAAGTGATTTGAGAAACACCAATTCTTCTGGTAACATGTTACATTAAGACACTTGAAGTTCGCAAAGGCCATTAGTTTCCTTCTAACTGAGACCATTATTTATTCAAGTTTACTGTTTGAAACGTCGGTTTCAATCTTCACAGTTTTTAATATATTTTTTGGATAAGATGTCTTCAAAAAGAAAATGCAATGCTAGAGCCTTCAAGAGAATAAAGAAACATTAAGCAGCACTTTCCACTACACTGCTCTGTTCCGTTACGCCACTTCTACCGATGCAGTTACCAATGAACTCGTGATCAATTCTTCGTACGAGCTCAGACAATAAAGTTTCAGAATTGTATCAAATATTTTCAAGAAAAGCAGATTTTCATCTTATTCATCATATCAAATTAAGCCAGAAGACCAGAAGGAAGACTGGGTACAAGTACCCCAGTCTTAAAATAGCTTTGAGGGTATTTTGAAGTGGGGTCTGCATCTTATCTTATTCAGCATGTCAAATTACGCCAGAAAACTAATTGTTGGTTTGTGATATGAACAGTTTAAAAGATATAGAGGAAGACCTAAAAGGGGACTGGGTACAGGTACCCCAGTCTAAAAATAGCTTTTGGGGGCATTTTTGAAGCGGGGTCTGCATCTCATCTTATTCGGCATGTCAAATTGTGTACTTGTACCAACTTTCATGCTTGTATCATAAAATACACAATTCAACTGGTAAGTGACTGCACCACTAGCACTGTGGAACCGTGACGATTTTGCTCTGCTATCCGGAACAGTTTGGACCCTGCTTTGAAAGCGAACGAATTTCGTACCGTCACGGTTCCGTTTTTGAACGGGACAGTGTAAACACCTATCCGAGACGATTTTGTCACGGATTCACAAAGAGGTCTTTTGTATGGCTGCTTGAGGTAATCGAGGCTTTGATTGTGGCGTAACTACGTTGTCAACTTCTGAAGAAAAGGAAATTCTGAAGAGAAGACGACCACAGAAAAGGCTTGTATTGTTTCCCAGTCCAAGCCTTGTTTTGTAGTCTAAAATAACAATGAAAATTAAAGCCACCTTGTCGTTCGTCCAAGTAAAGTTTTTATCGGCCTTCCACTCCATTTTAACTCTCAATAAAAATTCGATTGTTGACTTCGGCGGCAAAATAAAAGCCTTGGTTGACTAAATACAGCTTCTTCTAAACAATGTTCTGCCATTAAATTAAGGTTGTACCGGTACAGTGTAAACGGAACGGCTAAACGAAACAATTTGGAACCGCGACAGTGTAAACACTTGCGAACCGTAACGGTACAAAATTGTCCCGGGACAGTGTAAACGGGGTCTATAGAAGCATCAAAATTTGAAGTTTGTTTTTCCTTCGGCGGCAACCGTGGTGCTGCCTCGGACAGGCTAATTATATCCTCGGCTTGTTTAGCCTGATAACAAGGGGGTCTGATTATCAGGTTAAGGCTTGTACCGATATGTATATCTAAAGGGCTCGAAGTTCTCATGTTAATATGTAAATATATGTTGTGAATCGACACAAGGTATTGCGGTGGGATGGTGTCAGCAACTAAAGTATTTCAGGTAATTTTTTCAATCAGGCAAATTTGTAGTAAACCCAAACAAGGCCTGCAACGCACCGGCCTTTGGGCCATATTTTGAAGAAAGCTTATGGGTATTGTCCAGGACCATGAGTCTAGAGCTTCTTCTTCTTCTTTTTCTTCTTCAGCTTTTCCCATCTTTTTATGGGGTCACTGTTCCTCAAGTGTCTCTTCCATTCTTCTCTATCTTCTACTTGGTGTTCATTAAGGTTATTTTCCCGCATATATTCTTTTAGTCTGTCTTTCCATCTAAATTTAGGTCTTCCTCTTCTTCTGTGTCCTGGAATTTCCATTGCCATCACTCTTCTTCCAACATAGTCATCACATGACCATACCAATTCAGTCTTCTCTCTTCTCTCTTCGAGCTTATTTCAGCTACCTTCACTGTTTTTCGCATCATCTCATTTCTGATTTTGTCTCTTCTCGTGCCTCCATACACCCAGCGTAACATCCTCATCTCTGCAACATTCATCTTCTTCTCCTATGCCTTCTTCACTGCCCAGGTTTCACTTGCCATTGCTGGGCGCACAGCTGTTTTCCATGAGTCTAAAGCAATGTTGTAAATATTTGGATGCATTTTCCGATCATCTCTAGAAGGTCTTCTTTGAATTTTTTTTGCCGCCAATCATGGTCACGGCCTTCATTAAACTCCTGAACGATCTTACCGTCCCACCCTACTCCTAACCTCCCTCAATAGGGACGTCCCTTATCATTGTTGTGCAGATTAATGATACAGACGCTACAACGATACTCAAAAATACTGTTAGTTATTAAAAAGAATAACATACTCTATTTGAAAATTCTCTATCACCCCTCATTTGAAGGTCTTTCAGTACGCCACAGATAGATACAGATCTGCGTGCTTTCGAGCTCTTGTACTTTTCTGCACATTTCCAAAACTTTGAAGGAAAATTTGAAGATATCTAATTGAGGGATGCCATTTTGACCCTTTGCCCCCCCCCCCTGCGATCTCATCCCCAGCACGCCACTGAAAGTTAGGATTTGATGGATTTAATGGCTGTAAGGCTTGCGACTTTTAAATGAATAAGTTGTTGCAAGTCGGCCATCGTTCCTTCTTCTCGTCCCGCTCAAAAACGGTTGGGGTTTTATTTATGGCTTCTTTACCATTGGCGCACCGACAGCCCAATAAAAAAGGATCCGAATGATGAGAGAAGGCCACCTTCAGTCTTGTGATTGACAACTGTAATTACTCAGGGCCTACGCCACGAGTTTGAAAGTGGGGGGGGGCAAGGCTAGTAAAAGTAGGGGGCCAAGGTTTTTTGTCCCTTTACTGCAGTTTTAAAACTATTTACTTCGCAAAAATGTGGGGGCCATGGCCCCTCCGTCAACCCCCACGGTGACGTGTGCCCTGTTGCTAACGGTTTTTGTTTAGCTGTGGTTTCGTCTCCCGAACAAAGATGATTTTTTTCATTTATTGTTGAACTGCATTGAATTGGATTCGTACCAGCCTCCTTCTGGGCCGCAATTTGTTTAGGCCATTTTATCGCACACGTGAAAAAGGTTCTATCTTATTATTTTCTGCTGGGAATGCAAGAATGCCGGATAAAAGAAAATCAATCGGCACTTTGGAGTTTGAAGGCTGTAATTTTTTTCGACAAAGGTTTGTTATTGCAACGCTGGCTGGAAAGCCGATTAGAGTGAAGTCAATCAGGGTTGAAGATGATGAGCCTGGTTTGAAAGGTGAAAATTCAATATTAAATTCAATATAGGTTCTAAAAGATATCAATAAAAATATTTTATAGCAATATGATGATAGAATAATATTGTTACCAATTGGAGGAGGAATTAGAGGGACAAATAAATGCATTCAATGCGATGATCCTTAACTTACCGCTAGCTAGGTTACTTTCTTGTCCAGGTTGCATTTCATGTTAAATGTACGCCGAAGGTCCATCAGGGCATTTGTATAGGTACGCCGAAAATATGAGCAGTTAGTAAAACTGTATTTAAATATAGTACGCCAGACAAAGAAACTTGATTAGAGAAAACTGTGGTTCTTTTATTCTTTTTCCGTGGCTTCTTGTTTAACATAAAGTTTTACGGGAGTTTATGTACGAATGTAAAATTTTATCACTGAACGTCGAGCAAAAACCTGAGTGCACACTGAAGATATTTGGGCCTAAGTACGTGGACGTACATAATCAACATGAAGAAGGATAAAACAAAGACTTCATGCACCCCATGAGTTTTTGCTCTGGGTTTATCATCAAAGCTAGTAGTTCATACAATACAACATGTAAGAATACTATTTTATTTTTCAATGGTTAAAATAAATGTTTTGAATCAGGGGTGGTGCTAGAGGCGAAGATTTAAGACCAAAACACTTAGATTCTATAAAGCAAGCGATAGAAAATGTATGCGAATGCCAGTAAAAAAATACGAATAATAATGGACACATCCACACAGGTTTTGGGGCATGTTCACCTTCAAAACAATTTACATAACAAGATTGGCTGTCTTTAAGTGTTTTTACATATATAAAATGATAGATGTAATGTAAAAAAGGAGTGCTAGATGAACAATAGTATAGTATGATATGTTTCTGTTCTTCTGTGTTATTTTAAAATTTATGGTACCAAGGGCTTATTTGGTTAAATTAAGTTCTGGTTATATATATTATAGAATGCACACCCTCCACACACGCCTAGAACTCCTGAGGCATGCTTTTTATCGCATGTGCAGTTCCACGTTTTGAATTACTATTCTTTTTATCTTTTGTTTCTTTTAATTTCTTGTTTATTTTCTCTAAATTAATTTTAAATTTCTTTTGTGTGGGCTATATTGATGGCATTCCTGGAGACATTTCAACTCTTTACTTTGTTTCCATTAGGCCTGGTTTCCATTACTCCGTTATTCCTTTACTCTGTTATTGTATGTCTCCGTTCTCTCTCTCCGTTCCTTTCGTATTTTTTCGAAAACATCACCCTGGGCCACTCTGTTTTGGTCAAAGCAATAACGTGGATGTTTCCATTACTCCATATTTGTCAATTCTCATATCCTTTGCTCGAGCTCTTTTTGAACTGAGATTGAATGACTCCATTTTTGAATACCTCTGTCTTTGCTTTTCCTTATAAAATGATGCGTAGTCAAACGATTCCGTTTCGGATAACTCCACTTTGAACAAAGTTTTTGAATAACTTTGGTTTGGTATCAAATGACACTGTTTTGAGCATATTAATGAACCTCAAATTCTAAAACAGATTCACTCGAATCCGTTCTCATATGGAAAAGGAGTAATGGCAACAGGGCCTAAAAACTTATATCCTTTTTGTTAAATTATTTTGTTTTCAATAAACTTCTTTTAAAATTCCATAAAACCTTTATGGTTTTACAAAAATCTTATACGCTTTTTCAAACAGTGATACACACCTTCTAATACAAAGATGACATCAGGTCTTCATTAAAATCATAAGGTCTCAATTTTATGGATCGCACGTCATCACATGCCGTCGCACGTCGTAAACTTTTCAAGGCATGTGATTACCAGCACGCCGTCAAATTTCATATTGCCAAGACTGTTAAATACCAAAATGTTATCTTGTTTTCCTTAATAAGCGTATTGTTTGCTAAGGTAGAATTTTTCTCAAAGTGCTTTAAGTGTGGGGCTTTTGGAAAAAAGCCTAAACAATGAGGTCTTTCAGATTGGTCTAGTTCGTTTGATTGATCAAAAACCTTGAAACGCTGTCCCACAAGGGTGCTGAGTTAAGAATATTCATGTCCTTTGTATATTCATTTTTCCCATTCATTCCAGCTATTCATTGTATGTTTTAGTGTAAATTTCTTTGCAAGGCTTTTTCTAACCAATATCTGTCATCTGCCTGGGAGTATTAAAGGGGAAAGGAAAGCATGATGGAAGATGGTAAAAGATATCCATCTGTGCCCCTGTGTTGTCTTTGTGATGCCTCACCACCAATTTGGCCTCACCACCCATTTGGCCAAACCACTCATTAGTACACTGCTAAATGCAATGCAGCTGACTATCCTGACCATTTTCCTTGCATTACTGTCTTGTCAGTTACATTTTATAAACCTCTTCCAATTTGATATCTTCTAATATGTACTCAATATCTGTGTTATGGCAAAAAAATTCTATCCAATAATAAATCCTTGTGTTCTTATCATATAATTTACACTATATTTATGTCTGTCAATTAAATGCCTCTTTCTTTCACAACTCAATGAAGGAACCAATCACAGATTGCTTCAATAGTGAATTTGACACTAGCAAGGCATTAAGAAAGATTTCTGAACATTGCTATGGATCATAAACTCTAATTTTAATTTGCTCACGTTGTAAAAATATTTAAACATTGATAATAAAGATGAGCAAACAGCTAAAAATTAGGCTATCTTGATTAGTTTCTTCACTTTATTTCAAATTCTTATTAAAAGAGGTCCATGGATAGGGGGTTTTTCTTTGTTCTTGGTAAGAATTATGAAAAGTGTTGAAAAGCACTACTCTATAATGAAATTTGTTTTTTTTTCAGAATTTGAGGCAAGCTTTCTTCGTCTTCTTGATCAAATGACAAATGGATCAACAATAGAGATTAATGAAACAGGTTCTGCTGTTTATTCAGTTAATGGACATATTAGATCCTAATCTTTGTAGCTCAAGGATTGGGGAGCATATTCAGAGGGGGTTGAAACATGCTAAAAACAAAGAGCAGGACCATTTTTGTATGGTTTTAAGTTACATTTTTGAAATTATTCGGGGAGGGGGAGAGGTAGGGGTGCTGAAGCCCCTGTAGTATCCCATCTCATCATGTTGAGTTGAAGAAATCAAAAATAAGATGTTATTTAACTTTCCTGATTGCTGACTGATAATAACAGCCTTTCTAAGCTTTATAGAAAAAACTCAAGGCAGCACTATCTGCTGTATTTTGCAAGTAAAAAGGACCTAGTTTTATGGTACAGGTTGCGATATCAATCTGGCCTCTAGAAGGTTAATTGATTTATTTAATGGTTTGGACTGTAAAAAGAGGGATAAATAGATTGAAAATAAGGAATTAACACAACAAAGCAACAATTATATACTTGCAAGAAAGCTATTTTTAGTCAAGACACGATAAAAATTAATGGTTATATATTGTGCACATCTGCAATGATACAAAATTTTAATTTTAGATTGCAAGATACAATAATATATAGCCGGTAAATGAGCTAGTCTTGCAGCTTGTTCCCCTATGTTGCTTGCAAAATCACAAAAATACTTAAATTTACATTTCATTTAGCAAGGTTCGCATAACTCAAAGAGGAAACAGTGTTATTATAGCTGTTGACAAGATTTTTGAATTGTTTTTAATGATTTGTTTTATGTTCAGAGAATCTGGCTAGGACATTTCTTAGTGGTTTCTTTTTTGTTGTTGTTTTATCTACTTTCTTGACAGCTCCGTCTTTTTTCTATTTTTATTTTTGTTTGAACTTTCTATGCAAAGTTTCAATATAATATGTGCACAAAACTGGGCATACCTTTTCAGGAACGCGTAGCTGTTTTATTGCCTTTCATTTTAGTTTATTGTGTTCATGCTTTGAAAGCATCCTATGGCTTCATTTGTGGTCATTCCTTTTTGTTTAAATTTTCAGGGACATCAGTATTCTATCGCCCAGGTCTTTTGCTTGGAGGGTCAGTTGAGCATCAGTGCAGCTGTCAAAGATCCATTGGGTATTATATGGAGGCAGTTCTTTGTCTTGCACCATTTTGTAAAAAGCCCTTATCCTTAAAACTGACTGGTGTGACCAATGATGACAAAGACCCTTCTGTAAGTGCTGACTGTCAGGTTGCACCATTTTGTGTAATTCAGTTTTTACTTGTATATGCAAAATGCTTTTGTTCTGTACCAGATCTGTGTTGCACAAAAAACTCACATGTTTTGAAAGTTACCATGCCACTGCATTTGTTTTTAAAGGTTTGAGCAAATATTGTTTGATTCTTCAACCTTTTCTTAATAATATTGGTCGCTATATTTGTAATTAATCTAAGACCATATTTTAACATAGCATCTTTGACATATTTAACATAGCATGTGTTAAGCAAATGCATCTTTGACATATTTTCTGATATGTTTTTTTAGGCAATTATTCCTCTAGGATGGTTGTGTGCACATATTGTCTACTTGCAAACATAATACGTTTTGTTTGCTAGCATATACATGACGAATCTCTGTTATGTTGACCCAGCCATGCTACACAGCTAATTCTCATTCAAATGAAATAGCAGACATGAAAGCGAAAGTGCTTGCACCTCTTCTTACAACAACAGAACACCTAAAATAACCATCTATCTTTTTGCAACTTTATATACATTACCATTCTTGAAACTCTCTGTCATGCAGGTTGACATAATAAAATATGTCTCTATTCCCATCTTGAAGAAATTCATTGTTGATGACGATGTGGACCTTAAGGTAAGTTCCATAAAACTTGTCGATTAGCCACTAGTTACCTTGAAAAGAAGATTTCACATTCGTTTATCGAAACTTTTTTAGATTGGTATGCACCAATTATTTATCAAAACAATCTCTCAACTAGGGGATTATTTCAAGTTTAGAGTAAATTTAAAGCGTTTTTTAACAAAGCACTTTGCTGTATTTTGCAGCTGCATTTATAAATCATGGAATATCAAAGCAAGTTATAACTGTAGACACATTCCTTTTATATAATATCTTGTTAGCATTATTTATCTATACGTCTGCAATTTATTTTTAGATCATCAAGAGAGGAACAATGCCCGGTGGAGGTGGTGAGATTCTATTTCATTGTCCTGTGCGGAGAAGTATTCGACCAATAAATTTTACTGACAGAGGAAAAATTAAGCGAATTCGTGGCACAGCGTATCCTTCGTAATTTATGTCAAACCAACTTTGAGTTTTGTACTTAACGTAGAGTACGTAGAGTGTGATTTTTGGTCCTTTTTCAGGAGCAAACTTGCAATTTGCTGATGCTAGTTTCTGGGCTTTATTATATTAACTGTTTGTAAGATTACAAAATGCCAAATAATTATTGTTAAGTGGTAGTTAAAACTAAGAGGTATTGAACCAACGATTTCCTTTATTTTCAAACATAATTATATTCTTCCCAGCTGTAAGCATTGCATCAGAATTATATTCTTAACACCTCCCAGCTTTACTTTAAAGGTTGCACCAGCATTTACCAACCGCATGGTGGACTCGTGTCGCTCGATTTTAAACCAGTTTGTTTCAGATATTTATATTTACACGGACCACCGCAGAGGAGCCGAATCAGGGCAGTACGTTCGCAATTAATCTGAATTATGATAAATATACTTAGCTTATATAGCCCTCTCAACCTTGAGCAACCTTAGTAAACATTCTTGTATTGCTTTTGTTATGTGACCAAGTAAGGTAGTGATTGTGGGCTAGGTATGTGTTGGAATTGCCTTTGTAAGCCTAAGTAAGTAACAAATCAAGTTTTTGGGACTGCAAAATCTGAAGATGGCACGAAATAGCAAAAACATAGCGTACTTAATTACTTTTCATCTGACGCTCTTCAGAGTCTAAACGCATTTCTCCTTTCTTTCTGTCATTATCTGACGTATAAACTCTAAATAGTTTCGAATGAACAGTGCTTTACTGTGCTATGTTAACGTTATTTCTTGCCATCTTCAAACAAGTAACATATGTTCAGAAAGAGTTTCCATTTCTGAAAATCACTTTACGTGCTGTATATGTGTATGTTAAACACAGATTAACTTTCAGCTCCCCTGGTTTTGGCCTGTCATTGATGGCTGAATCGACAACTGGGGCAATGACAAGTGCGGAGTTTGCATCTCCTCCGCCGGAGAAAGGCTCGCCAGTAACACCTGAAGACGCTGGGAGACAAGCTGCATTTCGACTTTTGGAGGAGACTTACAAGGTTGATTCAATTGCTATTAAGGGTTTGAGCGCATTCGTATTTTATTTTTGCAAAGAGATTTTTCTTACTCCCTCTTCTCTTACGAACAAGCTACCGAAGGTGCACAATGACAACTGAATGGCGTTTAGCGGATCTCTAATAACAGTTCTACTCGGGTTCTTCCGAAAAGCAGTAGATGAAATGTATGTATGCCATGCTGCCCATAAAAAGGAATGCTTATCATAAACCTTTTTTGCAGGGAGGATGCATTGACTCGTCTCATCAAGGACTGGCATTAACCTTCATGGCATTGACTCAGATGGACGTTTCGCGAGTTATGATTGGTCAATTAACACAGAACAGGTTGCTATGAAATTTCTTGTTTACATAAATCTACTGGTTAAAGGCAATCTGTCACGACGTTGATTGATTATAAGAACAGAAGGATTTTTATTGTTTCCAGTCCCCCTTTAATTTATCGCATTGTAAAAAATATGGCGGAGCGCTGGAATTGTGTTTAGGCTATTGTTCCAGCTATTGTTCTCGTTAACCAATCCACAACAAGACAGATTGCCTTTAAGTATTGAAAACTTTCGTTCTACTTTTACGATCAACTTTTTAAAATAGCAAGTAACTGACAACTAAGTGCAGTCTCCTGAGCCGGAGAATTGTTTGCATGTAGCAAAAAGACGAATACGTCAAGCCTACATGTGCAGAGTTCATCAGAAAAATAGGAGCAATGGATGCGCTTTCTATCAAGGCAACACTAGAAATTTCAACTAAAATGGAAAATGGCGAAGAGTACTATATTTTTCGTGTTTCGCAGAATCAATGAGACAAAGATCACTTGTCTTCTTGTCTTTTGATGTTCATTTTTGTTTCCAGCATACACCTTCTGCGACACTTGAAGGATTTCTTCAACGTGGTTTACAAAATCGACGTAAAGGAGGGAGATTCCAGCGACGAAGTCGGCAATGGCGCTGATGAAAAGTACATTTTGTCCTGCCTAGGAACCGGGTTTTCGAATTTGAGTAAAACTTCAATATAATATGTTACTCTATTGATCTGAACTGTTGTCAGTTTCACGGGAGAACATTTTGGGATGCTTGTAAACAATGCATAAAGCCGTAGCATCAACATGCCTCCTCACATTGTTTGATCTTCAGAGCCTTCTCAGCACTGCCGGTGCGGCGACCCAAAGATCACATTCGCATTTCCCCTTGCTCACCAATCCATGTTCAGTTCTTAAGGTTACTGTTTTACAGCAAAATTATTTTGTACCAATAAAGTTTGTGATAAGTTAGAGAACTTGCGTGTCTTGTAATCCCCCATGAAGCTACTGTGACAAGTGTATCCTCACATCATCTCAATATTGTTTCTTTAATAGCAGTAGCTAATGGGTCGTCGTATTTCTCCATTCTTGGTCTCTTTTTTTTAAGTAGTAAATCTGTTTGTAGCGAGTATCGAGAACTTAGAGTGTTGTAAGGACGTAGAAAACCCACAAAAATGTTATATATTATATAACGAGATAGAACGTTATATATTTCTTTTAAGATAACAAAACAACGACAAATTGGCTATATACTCTCATCACACTCTCGCTTTCAAGAATAGTAAAAGTCATGTTTCTAAAGTCTTCACAACCACGCGCTCGCTCCTTCCCCACGGTTCATTGTAAGCAGTTTTTATATTTTACACAGTGAGCCCAGAGAGTGCATGTTTTTAACTGACTTTGGAGCCGAGCAAGCAGAAAAAACAGAATAAGACCAGCTTCTGTAATTCAATTCATTGTTTCAATTAGTTCAATTAGTTCTAGTTGTAGCCATTTCCATTATGGGGACATCGCCCCTAAAACTGAAATTCTACTGCTTCGTTCAGTCAGTGAAGTTGCTTCGGTGGGGGGGGGGGGCAGATCCAGGGGTTAGCCGGTTTCAGTTCATAACTCGATAAATTAGCAACATTTATAAAGACTACTAAAATCTCTCGATTACTGGGCAAAGCCTTCGAAAATTGATGAAGCAGTTGAGACCATAAAAAGGTGCCAGAAAGCGGCAACGCTATTTATCAAAAAACTAAATACATGAATTTCATTGAAGAATTAAATAGGCTTCAAAATTTATTGTCATTTTAAAATTTCCACTCACTGTGATTCTGCAATTTAATTAACGGTAAGCAGTTATCTGATAATTGTTAAATACAAGTAAGCGGCGTATACTAACACACCGCTCTTCCATTGATTTGTATTCTCTGGTAAGACAAGCAATAAATAGACAATAGCCAACTACAAAGCATACAATGAGCCCACAAGCGTAATATACCGAGACACTATTGAATAGGGTCTCATATTGTGTTACAAAACACTTCCTATCTTAGATGTAAAAGCATAGCCGAGGGATTTTCAATATAGGATTTCCATAAGTTTGAAAACTTCGCCATTACAGCTCCTTCGATCACCCTGTGGTCAGCTGACCAGCTAATGTTGAAAATGCTTGCTGCATAAACGTTCCCATTCTCGTCAAACCTTGGAAGAACCTGCAAATGTAGATTATCAGTCGAAGTGCAAGAAAATCAAAGGTTGAAAATTAAATTACACAGTTTTGTATTGCCGAGATACGAATAAAAAGGCATTTCTAGTTTGATAAGCTATCACGATTTCCTTCCAAAATTGTTGTTCAACTCTATTTGAAAAAGAAGGCCTTAACTACACCGCTTACTTGTGTAACCTTCTCAATTTCCATTGCACGTCGGAGGCCTTGTAACAGAAAACTCAGTGTACGTTTGTTAAGAATATCCTCTAAATTCCAGCATTGGTTAGTAGCTAATACCACAACGTTTCAATATTTGATTCTGTCATGATTGCTTGACGTTCTGGCAACTAATCTCTCGCTAGAGTTGCAATTAATCATCTTCTATCATCAGCAGCATGATATACATTGATTTCTTCTCAACATGTTTTCACATATTTTTGCCATGTCTTTTCGAGATTTTAAATGAGAGTATAGGATTGTTGCAACGGACACAAAGCACGATAAGAACGATTTAAGCGAGCCAAGGAGACACTCACCTGGATCTTTCCTATTGCAGCAATAGCTACTTGTGGGGGTAAAAGTACGGGCTTAGCGTAAGTACCACCAATCTGTGGAGAAAAAGCACAATGATTACAAACACTGACATTTTGAAGGAAAAAAGCAGAAAGTCATTTAGATAAATGCTACATGATGCCTCGTGTTCAAGGAATATTTTTTCCATCAACTGTTATAACGGTGACCATCAAATGAAAAAATGTTTCCAATAAGTTAATGGAAACCCACGCAAAACCGGCATTAGTCTATTATGCTTGCATCATAAATACAAATACAAATGACAAAAATACTCGAAAAAATACAAAAAGGCGCAGTAACAATAACTAACTCTCTTCAAAATACAACAAGATACGAAGGTATAACTGAAATAAGTGTGAACTAATGCCAAAAATATAGAAAAAACTGAATGGGCTTTTATACTTTAAAAAAGATTATCGACATGAAAGAAAATCGACTAACAAGACAAGTATACAAAGAAAAAAAGATTAAATCTAAATAATAGTTGGAGCTCAGAAGGAAGGAAGGATCTAAAAGAATTGGACATGCAGCTCTCCGAGCAAGAAGCTAGTAAGTTGACAAACAAGAAATGGATTGATTTAATAATTAACAGAATAAAACGTTAACAGGGGCTGCTACTAAAAGAAGTGGTAAAATTAAAGTTGAAAAATTAAAGACATTATTGCTTCGGGGAAAAAAGTACATAACTCGCGAAAAAGGACCAGATTCATCACATCTTTGAAATAACATTAAACAGCCAAAGATCCAATGCGTTCTTGAAGATGGGAGTTCATAAGTATTTATAAGTTAGCTTCATGCTATGATATTAAAAATGATCTAGTCTGTCGGTGAGAAAGTCGCGTGACTACCCGACCAAAATTGTTCTTAATGGTCTATCTGTGATTCGTGGTCCAACTTGACCTGATATGTTGGTGGCGCAACACTTCTCCAAGTGTAGATATTACTTTAAATTCTACACGGTAAATGGCGTCAACTTCTCGTGACACCTTTCCCCTAAAACGCTGTCAACAAACATAAACGAAGAACGAATTTATGACAAATACTTACCGATCCGATGTTTGAAAGGCTTATTGTTCCACCAGTCAAATGACTAGGTCCTAGTTTCCCAGAAAGACCCAAGTGATGCAGTTCATTCAATTCGCCCGCTATATCCAGTAACGACTTGTTGCGAACGTCTTTGATGTTTGGAACAATTAAACCGTCAGAGGTATCCATTGCTACTCCAATATTGTGCTCCGCCTAAAGAACAATTCATCCGGTAATTAAAGAGTTTGGCCTGTTAATGTCATATCAGAAAAAGTTTGGACTTTTCGTAATATGGTTATGCTAATCTTAGCAACACCGAATAGATCCCATATTTAAGCTTGTACGACCTAACAGCAACCTGCGAGTCTCTGACAATGAAGTCTTAGCAAATTGCAATAGAACATTTGGATGGGTGATCTTAGTTACAAAACTCTACAAAAGAAACAAAATAACCAACAACAATAAGAATCATTGACCAATTACCTTATATGTAATAGTGATATTCTCTTCGTCGAGGCTTGAATTTAGAACGGGGAACTCATCCAGTGCCATGGACGTTGCTTTTAGGAAGAATGGCATAAAGGACAATTTAATTCCAAGCTTGTCGCAGTGCTCTTTCAAATCTTTACGAACCCTGAAAATCGAATTAGGCTTTCAGAACAAAAATCAGTCTATTAGGCAATATCTGTATACTTTCTAAGAAACATGAAATTTTTCTTTTACAACTTTCCTTTAAACCTTTATATAAACTGGCCTGTCATGTTTCCCTGAACAAGTCGACAATCGCGTAGATATTTCATTATCAAAGTAACCAAAAATTAGCACCTTATCCAACTTGGCACATCACACAAGCTCTCATTGCAAATAATTTACTTATGCCTATCACAGGTGGTCCAGTATCTTTATTAAATTCAATAGTTCATGGTCAACTGTCAAGTCATGATAGAAAGAAACTAACAAAAAAGATGGCAGCAATAGTAAATAATGATAATGTTAATAGAAGTTTGGGCCGAGGCATGATGCTGTAAGGATTTTGGAACAATTGCACGTTTTCTCTATTAAAAATATACCAGATATCTCATAGAGAACGTTTAAGTTTTCTTCAAAATGCCCCCTCCACTGTTTAAAAGCGAGGCATTTTCGTAAGAAATAGCCCACACGAGTGGCCTACCCATCTCGCGATTTCTCTTGCGCGAGCGATCGCTCCCGGTAAAAATACTACCGCTTTTTCTTAAGCATCTAAGACCCTTCTTGCCAACCCTGGCACTAATAATTAAGAGAACAACATCCAACGTTTTACACAACCGTCAATATGAATCCGTAAAGAGATTCATCGAGTATTTATGAAACATACCTCATCAAGGCATCGGCACTGATTTCGTCACAATAGCCAAAGTGGGGAATGCTGAGTGCATCCGTCATTGTTTTAACCATTGCCTTGCGAATGCCTCTAAGCTTCTCCTGTCTGGTTTCAGAAAGCAGTGCTCTTGGTGGAGGCCCTTTTGCAGTTAGAGGTTGTTTAGGAGTGGATTCTGCCATAGCCGCTTGGGGTTCAGCTCTACCTGTGTAAACCAATGAATAAGCAAATCTAAGAAACAGCAGGGTACCCAGTTGAAAGGATTCTTTCAATGCGTGGCCACTAACGTAGCATTTTGAAATGATGCATTAGTTTTGCCAATCCTTCTTCCAACAATGTTCAAAATCGTCCTACATGGGTGGCCAAACCAGCGTAACATTTATCCCAACACCGTTGGGATTTGCTAAGCGAAATATTGGATTGGTTGGGCCAGGGCTTTAAAATAAATCGAAGGCAACGATAAATCATATCTCTATTCAGTTTGGCAAGCAAAGATACCAAAAAGTAAATTATTAAGGATTAAAGGAGAATAGACTTTTACACGACAAAATTGTGAAATGGCTCGGTTTTAATCGTTTGTTCACCAAGTATGCATTTACATGGGACCTGTTTCATTTTGAACATCTTAGAAATTGCTTCTAAATAGAGACCACAGAGGCATATAGCTTACAAAAAACAATCTTTGGTGCTTGAAAAACATTTGGATAACAGCTTCAACACTATATCTTGATAAGCATCTTTTACCACCCTTATTCGTTTTGAGCAGTTTCATCCGATTACAAGACAGTTTCGGAACTGTTGCACATGAAAAAAGTTGCAGGGAATGCCACTTCGGGGCAGTTTTATTTTAAGCATTTACTACAGTCCAGTGTAAACAGAAGGTCTTATCATACACATTTTTGGTTGGGCAGTTAATGGAACCGATCTCGTTTAAACACAAAGCTAAAAGTGTCTTGAACATGTAAATTAGATACAAAACATGGACGTGATTTCAAGACAAAGTCTTAAAACCAAATCAAAGTCCTTTGGTAAAACAAAGTCAAAATTCTCCTTCCTAAATAACGAAATAATATGTTGCTTTCCTTCAAAGTTCATTGCATCAAGATTTCACGAAATCATTATTTACGCCCTCAAAAAAATCGAAATTTGCCGTCTAAATACGCTAATTTTTCTACATTTAAGGCCGGGGTGGTTTCTTAATGAAAAGTTCATTGTGAATTTGGTAGTACCTTTGATCTGCTCAGGTTGACGTGTAGGCAATCCTTGTTCGATGTACTGCAAAACATCCTCTTTCAGCACCCTGCCATCTTTTCCTGATCCAGGAATATCATTTAAATCCAGCTGTTGATATTATAAAGGCTCTTTATAAAGAACCAGTCAGGAGTTTAACAAAAAAAGACAGGAGTTCAAATTTGTCCAGATCACCAACTTTTAGTCCATTAACATTTTCTGTCCATAATTTGTCATTACAATTTCCGTTAAAATCTCGTTTAAAGTTGACGTTTATATAAAATTGACGTGGAAAATGATATTAGCATAATTTAGATCTTACTACGAGGCTGGGGGACTCACCCATATCCGAATCATTGCATGTAATATCTACATCAGAGTATAGAATGCCTTTCATCACAAACCACTTTCACCCTAAACATAAATTCAATTCGACGACCCTAATAAATGCTGATCAAATAACATTTTATCAGAGTTGATTTCACGAAGGACATAGAATTTGATTTCACTAGGGGTTCTTATTTCAGCTGATTTGTATCATTCTCATTTGGGTGTCAATTTTCATTCTTCAATTTGGAATTTAAGTCCTTATGTGCTACTTTGATGCCATTAGGAATAACAGAGAAGAAGGAGTTCTGTAGTTTGGGCTTCTGCACGAAAGTGTGGATCCCTTGACTCATCTGGGTGTATTTAATTGCTTTGGATCGGGATGATCGTGCTTATTGGCCATGCTGTCTCCACGCAGTTCTCTTCACCTGTCGCTCCCTCCCCTTTTTATATCAAGCGTAGTGTGTTCTTCAAATTCTTGTTAATTGTTTTAGGCTAGGACTATTTACATCACAGGGTTCGTTTCAAAGTTCCTGTAATTTTTTGCTTAGGAGAGACTCGGCTCTTAATTCAATCGTTTTTTCTCTTCCCCCTCTCATATCTTAGGAATCTAAGGTAGGACTGGACATCGGCTCCCTGGTAGAGAAAGTGAATTTTTCCTGCACAGAACTTTAAGCTGCTTGTACTTGAGTCTATTAAGTTACATCAAAGGTTAGGTTTTTGTATGGGCTAGGTCAAGCAAATTGTGCCGATGCACCAGCGGCCCAACGCTGCTTCCTGTGATGAGGGAATAAGGCATCAAAACCTGATTTGATGAGGGATGTGGCAATGTCTTCTGAGAGAGCTATTATATTTTAACTGATGGAATTCTTTTGTTGATATTTTTTCTCAAAGTATGAAATTAACAGTGAATATATTTCACTGCCCTTATCAAATTGAAATGCAACTAATGATAGCTAAAACCATGAAGGATGGATACCTTATATTCTGCCGCTAGACGTCTAACAGCAGGTGTAGCTAGAGTCTTTTTTGTTTCATTCATCGAAGACACTACTGCGTTAGTTGAAGATATCTGAGTAACCTCTTCAATAGCTTTCTTCGCGGAGACTGAATGCAAAGACGGCCTTTCATTGTCCGGCAAAGGAGGAGTCCCCGGCTCGCTTTGGAGCAAATGCTCGTACTCTTCGTTTACTTCAGCTTCTGAAATGGAAACGGACAAAGGTCTTTGATTCGATGGCCTGAGCGTTTCTACTTTGTTATCAACATGGACTCAAAGAAAGCGTCCAGGCCGTGTCAGATAACTTACAGTAGCTGTCTTTAAGGAAAACTTCAATTACTAAGATTAGAACAGAGCCGGGTCTTTTATCAACAAAGACAAATCTTTAGAATGATGCTTACTTTTATCATCTGCGATTTCAATATCAACTAGCGCTGTTCCAACACGTGCCACATCATCAACATTGTAATGAAGTTTCTTTATCACTCCATCATATTTGCTTGTGATTGTCACTGATGCCTATTCAGCAAATGAACAATAAAACTTGAATTCTCTCTGTTATAAGAACCTACACATCACATTTCAATCTTAAAATTGTTGGCGAAATGCCAGTCTGACACAAAGTTCATGAACAAAATGACATATTTAAATAAGACCGAAGCAAACTTTAATACTTTATATAAAAAAAAGTGTTCTATTCTTAGTAGCCTCGAAGTGATCTGTATTAATAGCCATGATTTTATAGCCATGACTTGAACTTTCTTGACCCCTCGTTCTTTTGCTGAACTGACATATTCAATCACATTCCCTTTCTTGCTTTTAGAAAATCTTCAAATTTATAAATTTCTTTTTGTGTATTTTTGAAGAATTTTTTTCAATAAGTTCAACTCTGATTCAATATTATAAAGGGTGCATAATTGCTATAACAATGTTGAAAGGATTTTTACTTTTTGCTTGTTTTCTCTTTTACACTTCTTGATAAATGTGTGAAAAAGGCAAATATCCTTAATGGTTGGTTGGTATGTGCTTGATCTGACTAAATTGAGGTACACTAGTTGCAAAAACGAACTAACCCCAAAAGTAGCATATTTGCAGAAGATAGATGTTAGCAATTCTGGGTAAGTTATGCGAAGTGAAGCGAAGAAAAAGTTTCTGCAATAAAGCACTCATACCTTATCACTTTGTACCTCACAAATATTATCAAACTGATCAACCTTACTTCCAACCTCAACATACCTAAAATAAATACACCAAAATAACACAAAAATACAATCAATAAAATACTTGGTAATACAAGATATCTGTTGAAAACTTGGAAATAAATTTTAAATTTGATAAAACTAAACAAATATTAACTAAAAGTAGATTAAACCAGAGGCAGAGCTGGAAAAAGTCAAACAAAATAAATCTTGTAAAAGTTTGCAAGAATGAAATGCATATCTCTGAATTGAGATCCTCAAGACAACTTTGTTTCAAAAAAGTTGCTAATAATGGTCAAAGACAGAAAACATTTCCCAGCACTGATCAGATCAATCTTTCAATATTCTGAATTATCATTCAATTATTCCGTGTCAACATATTAATAACTAGAAAGGTTGATAGAAAAGGAAAATCAGATATTTTCTGGCACCAACCACTCTTTTATTGTCACTTCTGCTATACCTTCACCAATATCTGACAAATTGAATGGCAGGACTTTACAACTTTTGCCTAAAATGGAATAAATAATAAGTTGTGTCATTAAATCATCAGGGAATATGAAGTACATATGCCCCAGGAAAATTTCTGTTATTCCAAACTAGATGCACAATACCAATGATTGAATGTGCACAGTAAAGATAAAAAGCCACCATTTCAGATTTTATGCCATGAAATAAAATCAAGGAAAATACAATCACTCTGTATAATTCATAACTAAACAGTAGTACTTAGTTAGGCTACTACAAATGATATAAAAAAAATGAAGATTACTTTATATTGTTACAGTGACTGACAACTGTTTGTTCTAAAGGTCTGTTACAAAGTACTTGAAAACTATTGCCTAATGACCACATCTAGAACTATCATGTTCTTGACACCAAGGCATATAATGAAATTTATCATATTAAAAACAATATTACACACTTGATGTATGGAATCTCATTTTTCTTGATACATTTTGCCATTCTATCTTTCTTGGCAACGATGAATTATTCTGTGCATAAAGAAAATATACCACTTTAGCTTCTCTAGTTCTATCACCTAAAGATACTTTTAACCTCCATTGTTCATCAACAAAAAAGGCTAACTTTATCATTTAATGGAATTATTTTTTTAAATTTCAATATTTTGGTACACAATTGAAGAACCTCTTTTCTAGACACCTGCCATTCTTAAAAGGTTTTACCTGTCTGAATCAATTAGGATACCATTTAGGCTATTAGAAGAAGGTATCAATGCCACAAGGAGAATTCTGCTGAAAGTTTTCTTATAAAATTTGTCTGATATAAATCCCTTTATAGGATACTTTTTGAAACCTTTTACTTGGAGTGTAGACTTGGATGCAAGTATCCATGTGTTGATAAAAAGTTGCTAATCCAATTTTTTTGTTTCATAAGTAATTGCACTGCATTATCCCACTGCCATTGTTACTGTCCATTGTGTTGTGTAATTTTCTCTCGTTTTGCTATAAGAACTTTTGCTTGGGGTGTGATTGTGGTGCTTCTGTTTTCCATTTTGGAAAATACTGTTTGTCAACATCTGGCAAATATGGAACAAATTTCCAACCCACTGCCAAGCATAGGAATGCCACAGTGAAAAATAAAAATAGGATAGTGAAGGCCAGTGCTGTTATTGTCACATGCACACCTGTTTTAGAAGAGATGTTAGCCAAAATGAGGGGGGGGGGGTTATATGGCACCAAAGAGTTTCTGAGAGACTTAAGACTTGGTGAATCAATTTTTCCTTACATAGTCATACTCTTCCCATTATCAAACCATCTCATACATCTTCATTGGTTTTTAATGTTTATTCACTCTCCTAACGAAAGTATCCAGACAGTTCAAAGATTGATTGCTCTTTCAGACAGAAAAAAATTTAACTTAGTGATAATTATTTCTTGAGAAGCCCTTCCAAAATAAACCAAGACATTAAAATGTTGCAAAACCTCTGCGCATTTCATCTGTTATCATTTTTTTGTCAAGGCCTTGCCCTACAAGCCTTAAAGCTGGTTTCCATTTCAGCAAATTCTTCAGCAAATTCTTCAGCAAATTCTTCAGCAAATTCTTCAGCAAATTCTTAAGCAAATTCTTCAGCAAATTCTTCAGCAAATTCTTCAGCGATTTCACGGAGCGTGTTTCCATTCAGAGGGAAGCTGTGTTTCCCTGATCTCCTTTCAACTTTAAAATTGTAGATTCCACCCGTCGATTATCAAACATGCATAACATTTAGTAACATTTTAACTTGCTTGAAAGGGGACATATCATTCAGCGCAGGGCCATAAAGCCACATTTTATTTTATCTTTACAGCTGCAAGTCTTGCTGAAATCTATCAGTATAAAGGTACATTCACAATTCTTTATAATTTTCTTTGGAATATTTATTGACAGCTTTAGAAAGTTCAATTGTTTGTGAACATTTAAATGCAATTTTGTGTAATGATGCAAACCAGTTTTGATGCCAATCAGTTAAGGCAAAACGTTCGGCCGTTGGGGTCATGAGATCTCTTGATCTTTTTGACTGTGGCAAATCTTTTGTGCTTCTTGCTTTTCACTTTTTTGCATAAGTCGAAAGAGACAGTCTTTGTGCATCCAATCATATTAGCAATTTAATGATAGCTTTCTTTCATCGTTGCATTAAAACATTATTTCTAGACACTGCTCAGAAGTCAGTTCTTTTGTTTCAGACGCTACCATCTTGAGGAAAAACCCTCACAAAGTTTGCTTGTATAGCGATAAGATATTTTTTTCGTAGAATAAATAGAACAAAGACCAAAAATGCTTCAAGAAAAAATTCGAGGAAATTGATAAAATCGCTTTCATGAAAACTGCCTTCGAAATTTGTAAACAAATTTCCCTAACAACAAATTGGCAACTAAATTCAAAACTGTCCAGATACATTCGTGAGGGGAGTGTACAAGGATCAACATTCTCCTCCACCTAAAATACTCACAACCAGTCCCAAGGCTGCAGCAGGCCTTGCAAGGGGAGGTGCTCAAGCTCATTCAAGTGCCTCAACACTTCCCTAGAAAGTTCTAGGAGCTTGATTGATCAAGTACCTAGCCTGTTTATGCTGTCCAAAAACTAAATGTGTAAAACCAAATTTTGTTATTGATGATTTTTGATGATGCTCAAGAAAGTTGAAGGTTGTCAAGTGCCTGCTTTTTGCTCCTCACAAGGCCTTGGCTCTAGAGCTTCATATCATAGTTTAGTTGGGGACTGGATTTTGATTGTTCTCATTTAGTTTGTATAGAATTAGTGGGGTGTGGTCAATAACATTTTGCTTAACAGGCTAAAAATTATGTTCCTATATCTTTCCCTGTTTTATCAAGTATACAAGAAAGGGTATTTTTGCGTAATCTTTCTTTCTGACCTGTCTCATGTGCACTTTGTTGTATGATAGTAAGTTACAAATGGTTGAATGACAACAAAATTGCACTTAATTGTTAGTGAATCTGTTTGTGTGAAAATAATTGTTATAACCAAAAAGGGCACAACTCTTATCATAAACGTAAAAAATCAGTACATCAATAGCACATTATATCAGATCAATAGCAAAAATCAGATCAATAGTACAAGGAATAGTATTTATCTTTAGAAAAATAACCATACAACTCCTACTTACATATGTTTGTAGATAATGGTTGTAAAAAAGAAGCGACTTCTGTCTTTCGTAGATATTTCTGGTCCCAGCCTGAAAGAGCATATATTAATCTTGTTGAAACTTTACAACAACTTGTACTCAATATAGCCCAAGCTGGAACTGGAAAACATGCAGAAGCTTGCAGCTACACTTTCGATGGACAGTAATCTGTCACAGCTAGGTTCTTTTATGATTGCACCTAACCTACCATGTTCACTTATGTGACAAAAGTATTAGGACGATGAATAAGAGAATGGCGGCTCAGAAACTACCATTCCAACCTCATTGCCAGATTCTGGAAACTGCGTCAGCAAAAATACAAATCCTAGCAAATTAAATTTGTTTTCTACCTTCTTATTGTAGAAATATAGAAAATGTCACAGGGAAATGAAAAATCAAGTTCTTATTGCAATGCCGAATAGGCAAAAACGTCCATGGACTGAGAAGTGATAGGAAGTTTGCATCTACCGTGTCATTTGAAATTGCAAAAAAGTTTGGTTGCATCAAAACACATGTTATTTACAAAAACAAAAAGTTTACAATTCAGACAATTCAATAGAGGGTATGCCAACCATTTGTTGGGTCTAATGGCATTGGCAACGTGGATTGTGTGTGAGGTCAGTCAATACTGAATATTTTGTCAAAGTACAGTATAGAGTCTCCAGGAAAGTACAGATACAAGTAACGATGCTATGCAAAACCTAGCTATGCTGCAATTGTGACAAAAAGTTACAAGAACTGTCTTGTTCTTTGAGCATAGGGTTAAGAACATTTCCCTTTGAGATGTTCATCCTAATACTTTATCACATAAGTGAATATGGTCGAGAAGAAACAACATTGTTTCTCCTCGAAGAAATGGTAGAATGTGCACGCTGAAACGCAAGGTTATTCTCACAACAACAGCTCTTAAGAAATAAATTCATTAGAAATTGAATTTTTTTATATTACCATACTAGAACAAGTCATCATAAAACGTCTACTTGAATGATGGCATCTGATATGGCACAGTTTATGCGCCATTTTGTACGCCATATTATTTCACGTGGCCTAAGTTCCGCTGCGAGGCAATGAATGCAACTCAATAAGACTCAGACATGAACAATCCCGAACAACCACAAGGGGGGCCCACAAATGCGAGGAATCGAATGAGGTTAACTAATTTAAATAGATATGAACTATCTACCTTGTCCTCGAATCACGCCCGTGAATTTTTTTGGATAATTTCCTAACAATGACATTTTAATTTTTACAATAGATGAACAGGGCCAGAGAAACGTTTTTGAAAGTGGAGGGGACAAAATGTCAAGACAGTGGAAGGTTTTAGGAAAGGCCGCTACCATGGTTGGCGGTAGGGGTGTAGTGCTAGATGGGCTCAGAGCCCCCTTGTTATTTTGATGGCACTACATCCTGGTCGGCGGCACGAAAAATTTACTGGATGAAATTCAAGGCAACATTATCAAGCTTTTTTCATTATTATGTCCCATAGTTTTGTAGTGATAACATCTAAGCTTTTGTTTTGTTCCCGCTGTGTTTTTCATGCTACGCTTCGCTGCTTGTATATACCGCTGTGTTTATTTAGAAATAGTTAGTTGGTTCGAAATAAGATAATAACACGACGTACGTCTCTTACTATCGACTTCGCTCTTCAATAATTCGTCCTTCGAGACTGTTACTTTATTAACAACACAGGTTGTTAAATTGGTGACCACTTCGTTTATTTCTACGTCTACAATTCGACATGAATACAGACGCCAACACGCCACCGTCAGACAGCACTACTGCAACTGCAGCCATCGCCACGACTTCAGAACCAGCGCCAGTTGCTTCGGTAAGTGTCAAACTTCCACCTTTTTGGCCTAACGATCCCCTTGTTTGGTTTGCTCAAGTAGAGGCCCAGTTTTTCACAAGAAATATAACTTCACAGGCTACAAAGTTTGCTTATGTAATCTCCGCTCTCCAGCCTGAAATCGCACAGGAGGTACGCGACATTTTGATCCACCCCCCTCAAGCAACGCAGTACGATACACTCAAGGCCGAACTCATACAGCGTACTTCCGCATCTGAACAAAAGCGGCTTCACCAACTGCTGACTGCAGAAGAACTGGGTGACCGGAAGCCCTCTCAATTACTGCGCCATATGCGACAACTGCTTGGAGACAATACACTAGAAAACAACATTTTACGACAGTTGTTTTTGGGAAGGTTACCAACCAATGTCAGGCTGATTTTAGCCTCCACTGCTGACTCCCTTCCCGTTGAGCAGGTTGCTTTATTAGCAGACAAAATTTTAGAGGTTGCGACCCCTCTTGGCATCTCCTCTTTAACACCTACCGTGTCAGCGCCGGCCCCCACGCCTGTTACACCGCCTATCGCATCTGAAGTTCATGCTCTCAGATCTCAAGTAGAGGAACTGACTTTTCAAGTCCAAGCCCTCATAAGCCACACACAGCCAACCAATAATTTCCCAGGGCGTAGCCGAAGCCGCTCTATCAGCCGTAATCGCCGCACCAGCCCAGCACCCTCAAACTCTACCTACTGCTGGTACCATCAACGTTATGGTCGACTTGCTCGCAATTGCACTCCACCATGCAACTTTTCAAGCTTCACCTCAAACCAGGGAAACGACGCCACCAGCAACTAAGGGCGACTAGTTCTGCTGGTCCTGCTCCTTCCAGTCGCCTCTTTTATATTACCGACCGTATCACTGGTACACGCTTCTTGGTAGATACAGGTGCTGATGTAAGCGTTCTACCTCCTTCTTCTACTGACAGACAAACTTCTCAAAACATTTCTTTACAGGCTGTGAATAAGTCGCCAATTCGTACTTTCGGAGAAAAGTCTTTAACGATAGACCTCGGACTTCGCCGCACGTACAGGTGGATTTTTATTATTGCTGAAATACCGTTTCCTATTCTTGGCGCTGATTTCCTTGCTCATTTTGGCCTTAAAGTTGATGTTAAAAATCGGAAACTCATTGACACTACAACAAATTTGACCATTCAAGGTATTTTGTCCGCCGACAGCTCACCTCATCCTATGCTGGCAACCCCTGATACTACTTCGCCATACCAAGCCTTACTTCAAAAGTATCCTGACATTGCCCGTCCTTCATACAACGAATCAAAAGTAAAGCATACCGTCACCCATCACATCACAACTTCAGGCCCTCCTGTATTTGCTCGTCCCCGTCGTCTTGCTTCTGAACGTTTGATCATTGCCAAGGCTGAATTTGATCACATGTTACAACTTGGCATCATTCGACCGTCAAAAAGCAGTTGGTCTTCTCCGTTGCATATGGTTCCTAAGGCTACTCAAGGCGACTGGCGACCTTGCGGTGATTATCGTGGCTTGAACAATGCTACAGTTCCCGATCGCTACCCCATCCCACACATCCAAGATTTCTCTTCGTCTCTGCATGGAAAAACCATTTTCTCAAAAATTGATCTCGTGCGTGCCTATCATCAGATTCCAGTCGAACCTAGTGACATTCCTAAGACTGCCATAACAACTCCCTTTGGACTTTTTGAATTCGTTCGCATGCCATTCGGATTGCGTAATGCAGCACAGACATTCCAGCGCTTCATGCACCAAGTACTTCGTGGTTTGGATTTCGTTTTTGCTTACATTGATGATTTACTTATCGCAAGCAATTCTGAAGCAGAACATTTGTTGCATCTTGAAATTTTATTCTCTCGTCTTTCCGATCATGGTATTGTCATTCATCCTACCAAATGCATTTTTGGCCAATCTCATATTGACTTCCTAGGACATCATGTTTCACCACAAGGAATCTCACCGCTTTCCACAAGAGTTCAAGCAATCGAAGATTTTCCTCCTCCTACTTCGCTCAAAAAGCTTCGCGAGTTCCTGGGATTGATCAACTTCTACCGTCGTTTTGTGCCTTGCTGTGCTCAATTAATACAGCCTCTCACCGACCTTCTCTCTGCCAAGTCTACCAAAGAACCGTTCCAACTAACTGTGGATTCGTTATCTGCATTCTCAGAGATCAAAACAGCACTTTCCCGGGCTACTCTTCTTGTTCACCCATCACCAGTAGCACCATGCAGTGTAGTTGTTGATGCTTCGAATGTGGCTGTAGGAGCAGTGCTTCAACAATTCCTCAATGGTGCCTGGCAACCTATTTCTTTCTTTTCAAAGCGCCTGCAACCAGCCGAAACGAAGTACAGCACATTTGGACGAGAACTACTCTCCGTCTACTTAGCTATCAAGCACTTTCGGTACTTTTTGGAAGGACGCGCATTTCATGTTATGACAGACCACAAGCCATTGCTTCATGCACTGTCTTCTTCGTCTGATCGATATTCGCCACGGGAAATTCGCCATCTTGATTTTATCTCTCAATTCACCTCTGACATACGACACGTAAAAGGCCATCAGAATGTGGTTGCTGATGCTCTTTCTCGCATTGAGCTCAATTCCTTGCTCAATATTCCAAGCCTTGACTTTGTCACACTGTCTGCAGCTCAACAGCAAGATTCTGAATTCCACCAGGTACAGTCAAACACCTCTCTTAATCTGAAAGAGTTTCCTTTACCGGCAGATTCTGGAACCATCATTTGTGACATATCAACCGGCACTCCTCGCCCATATGTTCCTGTCTGTTATCGCCGCCTTGTGTTTAATCACCTCCACTCACTTGCACATCCCGGTATTCGTGCAACACAGCGACTTATCAGACAACATTACATCTGGCCTAGTATCAACAAAGACATCCGCAATTGGACTCGGTCCTGTATCCCATGCCAACAGGCTAAAGTCACCCGTCACACGTTTTCCCCCATTGGAACTTTTCCATCTACTGACACACGTTTCGATCACATACACATAGACCTTGTTGGCCCTCTACCACCATCAAACGGTTGTAGATATCTTCTTACTTGCATCGACCGCTACACTCGTTGGCCAGAGGCGATTCCAATTTCAGATGCTACCGCAGAAACCGTCGCTCAAGCTTTTGTTTCACGTTGGATTGCAGCTTTCGGTGTTCCTTCAACGATAACCACTGATAGAGGAGCTCAGTTTGAATCAGCTCTCTTCCGTTCCCTCGCTCATTTACTTGGAATCAAACGTATTCATACTACTTCTTACCACCCTTGTGCCAATGGCATGGTTGAGCGTTTCCATCGACAGCTTAAAGCTTCAATCAAAGCTCAACCGGATTCCACAAGATGGATCGACCTTCTTCCACTCATTCTCCTCGGACTACGGACAACGATTAAAACTGACCTCGGTTGTTCACCTGCCCAACTTGTTTACGGTTCCACACTTCGTCTTCCAGGTCAATTCATATTTCCGACATTTGATGTCACAGCCCTTGATCCCTCTGTTTTCGTTGATCGTCTACAAAGTTTTATGCAACAACTAAAACCAACTCCTCCCCGTTCTCAAGAAGCTTACACATACATCCCAGCTAATCTTCCATCTTGTACGCACGTTTTTGTTCGCCATGATGCTGTTCGAAAGCCGTTTCAACCTCCATACGACGGTCCTTTCAAGGTTCTCAAGCGCAATGACAAACATTTCCTCGTAGATGTCAATGGAAAACAAAAAACAATAAGCATAGATCGTCTTAAAGTTGCTTATACCGATGCAGATAACCAACGTTCAACTGCCAAAAACACATCATTCCCATCAAACCATGCTTCAGCGAGGGCCAAGCCGGTAGAGAACCAAGTACCTGGTACTTCTAGGACACGTTCAGGGAGACAAGTTCATTTTCCCGACAGATATGGACATGCCTGAATATTCTTATATACGTTTAATTAACTTTTATCCCAAATGCTTTTCTCGAGCTTGCATTCTAGGGGGGAGGTACTGTAGTGATAACATCTAAGCTTTTGTTTTGTTCCCGCTGTGTTTTTCATGCTACGCTTCGCTGCTTGTATATACCGCTGTGTTTATTTAGAAATAGTTAGTTGGTTCGAAATAAGATAATAACACGACGTACGTCTCTTACTATCGACTTCGCTCTTCAATAATTCGTCCTTCGAGACTGTTACTTTATTAACAACACAGGTTGTTAAAGTTTTACCCATTTCGATGTCGACATAAGATAAGAAAAGTCTTGCAAAGCTCTACTAAAATAACCACTTTAGCGCAACGAGTATAATTAAAATTGCTTTCTATCAAATAAGTAATCAAGTAATTTAGAGAGGAGTAGTAAACGATGCAGATTTTAGCAATAAAACATGAATATCAATGAAATAAGAAAATCAAAAGGAAAATACATCAAATAAAAAAGGATTAAGCAATCTCGTCAAGTTGAGGTGTTATTTTGTATAATAAAAACGACTGAAGACTTGAAACTTTCAAACTAGGCTGTTTAAAAAGATTTTTAAAAAAAATAATTTTGAAGTAGACTGAAGTGTTTTTTTGGCGGGGAAGGATAGTTTTTGCCCTTATCTAAATCTCCCTCTACCACAAGGTTTTTTCCAGCTTTTTAATCAGCGCTTCGTCTCTTTCTTGGCTGAACAGAATCATCGATTAAATCGTAATTTGAAGCTTCTGCGACAATACTTTCAAAGAACAAACCTACCGATTTTTAGTTTCCTTCTATCTTAGAAATATATTCCCTAACAATTCCCTCTCCTCGTACAGTTGCTGTTCCCTCTGCGAGTCTGCAGAGTGTGGCTGACGCACGCGCGAGGTCAGGATAGTGCTGCACGCCAAAAGTTTCTGATTGAACATCAAATTTACTATAGCGCTATTGATCAGTAAAGAAAGGTTTGCACGCAGAAAACATGGCGTGAATGAGTACTGCACGCGCGAGATCTCGTCGAGAACTGCCATACTCTGCAGACAGGTTACTCTGTAATATTTTTGAGAGCTTGTCCGATAACAAATAGGCCTTGTGGGCCAGGTTTGGGTCATAGAGAACATGAAACTCCGTCACCAAGTTTTTCTGGTCTTGTCCGGTTTCTCCACCGACATCCTAAAATCCCATGCATTCCCAAGACCGCACAATGGTTGGTAGCTAGCCGCCACCTTGGAAAAGCTGTTAGTTACTCGCAGGCACAGTGCATCGTGTAGCGCACAACTTGGACTATCGGTTTCTTCGATGAAATTCTCATGCTCTATCTTCTCTGTGTACCTTGAAGGGCAGGGTGTTGGGGCTCCTAAGCCTAATTTTGAACGGGGACGTGCATTTTGGTTAAAAATTTGGATCCAAAATTTCGCACATGTCTGGAAATGTGACTCAAAATTCCGCCAACATGATGAAAACTATACTAAGCCATCGAAATTTTTAAAGCACAAAAAAATCACTAAACAAATTTTGTATGTCTTCTGCCCCAAAATATCAATATTACACATATTTCATACTTTAATTTTTAACAGGACATTCATTTTGTTAATGCTTAATCTCCCTCCTAATAATTTTGCAATATGTTCACAAAACGATACCTATAACTTTGCATGTTTCTTCAATGGTACCAATAGTTTCGCAAATATGTATTTCAAAAACTGATACCGGTAATTCCGCACTTTTCAGAAAATAGTGCCCCTAAAAATGGCACGCTCCGTACCTTCAAACATGTTAAGGTACCCCCGAGGTGTGTACCCTAAATATTTTAATGGTAAAGACATTGTAACGAAACATATTTTTGGTAATATTCTGCACCATAACTAACGATAAAATAGACAAGATTTCTTTCTATCTTTCCCTCAAAAACTTTACTTTGCCATGGCCCCCCGGGCACCCCGGTTTCGCCGGTCCTGAAGGAAAGCGATTTACTAAATCCAAGTGCAACCCGAAAGTAACAGGAAATCACATGAAAATACCACTATAAACATTATTTAACAAGTCTTGTCTGCTTAAATAAATCTATTGTTACCTGTGCAATTTCTATCGCAATTTTTTAAAATACCTCAGGAAAATAAGATTTGAATCGTCCGCAACTTTGAATCGTAAAACCGTTTACATAAACCTAAAAGGACGTGAGCCTTGGAAGTTCGAAGTTTGTAGATGGCAGCCAAGAATAAAGAAAAATACAAAAGTAGAGAAAATTTGCTAAAACTAGGAATCACCCGGGTTTAAGTACAGCCATGATTTTCTCGTGTCGAGAAGAGGTTTTTGCAAAATGACTCCTCATAATATTGAGTGGGAGGTCTTTCGCCGTAAGGTAAACTTTGTTTCTTGACCCCTCGATGTCCTCCTGTTGGCAAGCAAGCTGATAAAAAGCGAAGCAATACCCCGTCATAAAAGCATCGAAACCAGCGCGGTGACCGTTCATTCGTGGCAACTCCAACTGTTCATTACAAACTTTTCCTATTAAATCGTCCTCTTTTCTGGAGCTTGATGCCAAGTCATTTGTATTCAAATGTTTTTCTTCCACGGACTCCGATTCATACTGTTTCCTAGAACCATCGTAGTATGATTTCTTGTTGTCTGTTCTTGTATTCTCTTCTTCAGCACCAAGCTTCCGTTTTCTCCTCCGATTCCTTTTTCTGCTACCCTGCGTTGCATTTTCGCCTATTATCATTAAATCTACACTGTGAATCTTGGTACAAGAGTCTCTCTGACAGCAGTAGCCTCGAGTCTGCAAATTAAAAAAATTCCATTACAAAATATCTATAAGAAAAGGGTCAAATTATATAATTTTACAATTTTCGATTAGATAACTTCATTTGTCATGTTCTTCGTTTTTCACTTTCATTACAGCTATCATTGGATACGGCCACTCTTTGCATTTGCAATATAAACTGTACTGATTTAAATGAGATATGTCGCGTGTCACACACACATATAAATATATAGAATGAAAATTTTGCTTTGCTGACTGACAAAAGATGTAATTGTCAAGTCAAATTTCCCATCCAATATACTCAAAACAATTAAATGCCAGAATTTGTGGAAGTTAAATAATACATAAATTTGTTAATGCAAAAAAACTACCTTAAAACTTTTACACAGGTTTGGTAATAATTCAAGGATTGACTGGGTTAATTTGAGATCTGGCAAAGCGCAGACAACGGCATGCTGATCAACCACCATTTGTCGCACAGATGAACTGCCTTCCTTAACAAGTAAACAGGTCTCGTTAGCTTCCCTCAAAGCCTCATTTTTGTACTGGCTACAAGAAAAGTGACATTTGTGAAATGTTGCGAACTGGAGCGTTTTCTTTTGAATATATTAAATGATGCATGCATTGTAAAATGTAAGCATTACGAGAGAGACAGCCTAGATGACGGTGAACCAACGAGGTAACATGAAATTGCCCTTGGAGAGAAATCTGCAGAAACATAAAAAAACCAAATATTGACCAATAGTTAAGATAGATGAACGTAAAGAAAACAACGAGAAACTGAAGCAGAAATCTTCCTTTATATAACGCCATGTCTCAAGGCAACAAAATGATTTAGTTTTTAGGACATTAAAAGCATACGATAGTTTAAAAACGAAGCATACAAACTAGTTACGGTAAAAAAAGCGGAAATAAAAAAAACGGCACAAATAAGAGATTTTTTACGGACTATTCTTGTAACAGAACGCAAATTCCAAATTGCTAAAAAACAGACAATGATGCATGCCGATGCATCCAACATCGCTTAAATCAATTTGATTGGCAAATATGTTCAAGGTTCAGTTGAAACAAAGAAAATAAGGCAAAAGCTTTGTTTCACATTTTGGTAGCGAAGATTATAGTCACTGTTCCACTTCAACATAACTATCTTCTGGGTCATGGGTGGAGCGTTCAAGCCTCGAAATACGCAAATGACACACCAGATTTGGTTATGTATCATTCCCTACCGAGCTTATTCCATACCTCAAATAATTTTTTTTTCAATATCTGTCTCTCTTTGTCTTTTTTAGTTCAATGATTGTGATATTTGTCTTTTCTGCTAATGAGAGTTTAAAATAACAGGATACAGTTTTTACTTTAAATAGTTTATGAAAAACATGAAAATTGATGAAGATTTATTAAAAAATTAAATACATATCATAAAGTTTTTATACTCGGAGCAATGAATAGCCAGAGTCAGCTAGAAATGACAAACGAAGGACATGCTGAGAAAGCAGCTCAAATTACTGTGCTTAAAACCCTAACAGTAAACTGTCGTTTAATATGATTAAGACACTATTTTGAAACTCACCACTTTTTAAAGAGATATTCTAGAAACGAGAAATGCTCTCTGACATGAAACTCGGAAATGTACTTGGTGTCGAATATTCCAGCAGGGAACATATCACACAAGTCGGCAATGAATGTTTGCAACAAATTCGGTAACTGGGCGTAGAAATTCTGATACAGAAATACAAGGTCGATGAGGCCGTTATGAACTACTAATGGTTTTTGCGCGGAAACAACTTCGAGAAAAAGCCTTCTAATTGTCAGCATCTTCCCTGATGTCTGCAAATAGAAAAATAATACATAATAACCCATACAAAATTTTAGAGACTTAAGATGGTTTTGATATCCATTGCATTTTATTTCAATAATGTAAAAGCATCAGTTTACTTTATAGCACGTTTCAATCCACACATAAGCAGCAAAAGGGCGAAGGAATAATAAACTTTACTGACCTCCTGTTCTTCTTTACTATACGGAACTCCAAGGGAATATTGTTTGTTGAAGTCAAAGCCGTGATTCACCAAAAACTGCAACGATTGTGACTCAACAACATATTCACTATCACATAGCAGAAAAATATTAAATGTTTGAACTTTAAATTCTCTTTGAAAGCTATCTCGCGAAGATGGTTCTTGTCTAAAGCAAGACAGCCCCATTGACACAACAGATCGAGACTGTGCAGTTCTTGAAAGGGCTTTGAACCTCTCATCAACAGAGCTGCAAAGGGAGAAGCAATCCTTAATTCAATTGCCCACGGTAAACATTATATAAGTTGACAAGTTTCATTGATTGAGCAACATACTGAATACAAAGGAATAGAAATAAATACATTGCAAAATAAGAAGACTACGTAAGGTTTTAACCGAGTACATGCCCGAGAGACTTGTTTCGCAACTGAGAATAAAAAGTAGCTCTATGCAAGAAACAAGCAAATGATTACGTAAAATATACATACTATTTGAAGAAATTAACAAATAAAGAGAATGCTTGACATAATGAGAGGTTTTTTAAATAAATAGTTGCTTTGGATCATAGACTAAACTCAAAAAAGAGCTATCAAGCAAATACCCAATATATTCTATTAAAGCTAAATCCGATCAAATATTGCAAAACACTGATCATTTCTATGCCTATGTTCATTGTTCATATTTCTATGTTCATTTCAATAGATTCAGTAGTTGACATCATAAACCCCTTGAGTTTGCTCCTTGAATACAAATCACAAATAAATCGACCCAATCACATCAGAGCGTTGATTCGCTATTGGAGAAGATATGAGTAGCAAATGATCCAAAATTAAAAACCAAACATGGTGTTGATATAAATCTGCTAAAATTATGTTCCCTACTTTCCAAATGTGCCACCTGCTGTTATGTTCAAACATGCTATGTGCCATAGTTTGTATCCACAAATTTATCATTGTTGATACATGACAAATATTATAATGATTTAATATTTGAGTTCAAATTATTATATTCATTTTATGATATGATGTCTAGAACGATTCAAGCATTTTAGTTTAATTGGTAATAACAGTAAAATTAGTTTACAGCGAACTAGTTAACTCTGGGAGATATTTTAAAAAAAGACTAAATACAGGCGAAACCAAAACTTGTAAAAAGATCAACATTAATAGCATCCAGAAATAACATAAGTAAATGCCAAAGAATCTTGCCCTCTTGTTCAACCAAACAGATGCTGCAGTGGTCCTAGGCTGATTTCCCTTGCTAAATCTTTTATAGGATAGGAATAATCTATTTTCTTATCCTCATTTGTATCCAGAATGCTGGGATTGAAAACTTAAAGATGGATGGCATTTCAAGGCACTCTAATATTCAATAAAGCTGCAACTTAATATTGAATAAAGCGAAAATAAAGCTGCAGAATTGAAGTGCAACTTAATAATGTATGAACCCTGTTATTGTGAGAACAAACCAGCAAGTAGGACTACATACACTAAGCTGACATGAATGAACTCACCTGGCAGACAGTTGTTTTCTTTCACCTAATCCACTCAGTTCCTATGAGACAAAGTATAATATATAAAAAATCAGAAATGGAATCAAACTTTGGATAAAAACAACCCTGCATCAATTTCATTGCAAAATGCATCCACTCCTTTGCCCAAAGCAGCCATTTATAAAGGAATATACAAGTTTTGTTTTCATCAAAATGGTTGAACCTGCATACTTGTATTGAAACGATTCCATAGATAGCCATTGATGGTTATTACAGCTACTTTTTGGATATTGTGCAATAATATGCAATTTGGCACCCTTTTCAAGTTTTATCCATCTATTTCACACAATGTGGAGATCATATAGAGGGGCATTGATAGAAAATGTGGGTTGAAAAATTTTTCTTTTCAATGTCATGGTTAAATTAAAACTGTTCAGTTCATGAGGGTTCCCAACTGGTTCCCTGATTCCTGCTACAGTTTCTCCCCGACCATCAATTACTGAATTTTGGTGTTATCCAATCCCAAATCATGCTCACACAAATTTGCCATTTGCCATTCCAAACAATGAAGATTCTCGTTTCCCCAAGAAACATATTGGGTACCCCCATCTATCATGAAAATTAATACAAATGAAAACTAGGTTGAATTTTAAAAGGAACGTCTGCACCAAGCCTGAAATATCTGGGCTGGCATTATAAAAGACTGCATTATACAGAAAATATGCCAAAGAGCATACATGATGCTAACTATCTAGAAATTGACATCTGTACTGACTGGTTAAAGTTTGCATTTCTAAGTTACTTTTATGTTACTCTTTGAATTTTATTAAAGCTGGCGAAGGTTTGAAATTATTTAGAAATTCTGGTAGTCATTTTGAAAAATAAGGGGTGCTCTTTCTTGACCAGTCCATTTTGAATACTGTTTGCTGAGGTTTTCAAAAAAATCAAACAGAACTGGCACAATTAGGAAGCCCTGAATCAATTGAAATTGAAGCCTTACTGACCTTCTAGGGCCCTGGTATCTAGACTGCAGAGAATGGCAAATGCACACCTGAGATAGCTTTTCTTAAATGCCTTTGCACACCTGGAAAAGGGCAGGGTGGATTTAGCAAGGGGTGTAGTGGGTGTGACACCCCCTTATATTTCTGTATCATTCAGTAAATTTTGTTTCCATTTGGTAAAAATAATTTGGTGGTAGTCAGTAGGAGCAACATAAGACTAAGATTTTATTTTATTTATCTTCATATCATCTTTTACCTTAAAAGTTAAAAATCGAACTTTGAAGATGGGCTCCATCATTTTCCAGCAAGCTGAAAGGTGTGGCACAAAAATCCAATTATTATATAACACCCCCTATCATTGTTGCTTAAATCCACCCCTGGTATAGAGATCTGGGCTTGACATGGGTGTAGCCTTGGGCAAATCAAGATCAACATATCTTGCATTGGTTTGATAAAAATAAAACTATCAATCATACACTTTCCTTTGTTCAGCGTTGCTACTTAATTGATATGCTTGGGCTCTAGCATAGTTCTGCACACTATCGCATGGGCTCCGACAAAGGTTTAAAAGTGGGGGGGGGGGCAAGGGAAAATTTAACACCCATAACAAAAGATTTTGAATAAAACTCTATTGTTTTGCAAAAAAGTGGAGGGGGTCCCTGTATTGTGCACAATTGAAGTGCCTGCTTATTTCAAAGTGCAGGCACCTTGCACATTTGAAATTTTGCTCTTGCACACCAGAGCTCCCGTTAACGCGTTGAAAACTGCCATACTCTGCAGTCCGGCTCCATTCTGGACTTCATGGCATATGCAAGAAACATTACAACCACAAGTGCACTTGTGCATCCCTGAGTGATGAGCTGGGTCAGCTTGAGATCACCGATTACGATTATCATGTTTTTGGCATTTAAAAAATTATATTCTTTTCCTTGAAATAATCTAGATAAACCCAAAAGAAAAACATGGCCAAACACAAGAATCACTGGGAAATTTGGTGCACAACTATAACACGTGCATTCTTCCACTCCCAGGTAATAGCCTGTCCTTGCGTTGTGCACTCTAAAGATTTTGACGATAAACTGCTATGAAAAGAAATCCAGACGGACTTGGCGTCCTAAAAAGTTGCACTGAAACTAACCAGGTCAATTGCGATAAAGCTTGAGTTTTGTACAGCAAATAATAGGGCTGGCCACAACTCTGGAAAGTTCTTTTTCGTAATGTCAATTACTACAACTTCAGTCGACTCTGCCATTCCCAAGTAACTTCTGATTTCACTGGTCTCCACGCGCCATTAGAACTTTTGGCCTCGTTTTCAGAATTACCAAAGCTCAAAACTCTAGTGCACACTCCATTCTGTGCCCTGATTCTGTGGTATGAATGCACAGCACGATTTAGCCCACTTTACACAGCAAATAGCCCCCGATTTTTCTACTTGTTTTTTCATTACTACTACTACTACCAACAAGACCCTACTTCTTCTTTGATTTTTTTTGCGGTTGTCTTTGCAAACAAGTTAATGACGTTTTTGGATATTTGATTACAACTTTCCTTATTCTTTCCGCAGCACTATATTCCTGCCTTTAATTTAATTCCTGAAGTTGCTAAATAATTGTCATTGTTTTAGAATAAAAAAGACCATTGTATTTCAAAGAATTGGGGGGCGATCACCATTCTCGCCCCCCCAGGGGTCTGCCACTGATTTATGTGGACAACATATCTTTTGGCTTATTCTGAATAAGTTAAAAACCTGTTGAAACGCTTTCAACGCCTACCACATACATAAACAATTCTCAAATTTACCGAACATTATTTTGGAGAGTTGAGTAGAGCTTGTAGAAAAGCTCTCTAAAACTGAATGTTGTGCGATTCACTGAGCGTTTTATGATTATGTGGATTGAAGGCACATAGATTTGATAAGCAGATTCACACTACGTAGCAAAATATCGCTCTACAGCTTTGCAAAGCATACCTATGTTTTTCGACTGCAAAGGTTTGTTTCAAAAGAACAAAAGTTTGTATTATTACAGCCACTAGGGCTTTAGAAACATCTGAATTGGACCCCAGATTGTTAAAAACAAAATTTAAATTTTGCTGAAAAATTTATCTTTCAGGAAGTGGAAACTTTTCTATAACAAAAGCGTTATCAGTCTTCAGAAACCTACCCGCGGATATACTGGCTCTACAAGATATTCACTAGTCAACTTAGTTTATTTGTAATTTGTAAAAAACACGCAATATTTGTGAAATATCGACGTAAATTGATAACAAGAAAGTCTACTCCAGCACTTAAGCTTAGCGATAATGCATTGCAGTCAGCAGATCATGGTGCAATCTTTCTAAACGACGACACAATGCACTAATATGAGGACTATTATAGCTGTGCAGCTTCTGTAGGTTGAAAGTGATTGTTGCTGGATTACGATCCTAAATGATTGTATTGTATTGAGTAGTAGTTTGTGCTGTGGAGTATTCTTTTTATGTCTGTTTAGTTTTCATTCTCATTTAATCAAAGTGGTTTGACGGTGGTTTTAAATAAAACTCTCATCAGAATGGCCACTTAGACCTGTTCATCATCAAAGTAATTATCACGAATATGACAAAAATGTAGGTCTTGCTCAAGAGATCTTGTTCATTGACGAGAGCAACAAACAGCCCAATGCTCTACAAAGACAGAGGAAATGGGTTCAGTTTGAAGAGCAAAATAGCCTGCTTGGCTTGCGGGTGATATATCAAAATAAGCAGCAGTGGTCGGCTTCCTCCGTGACAAATATCATCGCTTTGCCCTTTTAGCATCTTTACGTCCACTGGCCTCTCTCCGCCTTTGGTTGATTGGGTTTCTTGGGTCAAAAATGTCATATGTGTCTTCGTCGCGCATGTTTGCATCTTTTGCCCTGGCAGCAGCACTTTCAAACTTTAATGTGTGGCCCATCCTAAACGAGAAAAATAAGAAAACATTTAACGAAGGTTGTCTCAACCAGTTATTGATAGATGGGCTTACGGTGCTAGCAGCTTGATAAAACGTATTCCGTACAGATTAGATTTTAGCTTTGCTTGTGCAGCTGCATCGCTTAAATTTCAATGATAGAAATAACAATAGAGATCTAAAAGAGAGGAAGCTACAATGCTCACCAAAAGTGTTGAAATAGTCCTTTCTTCTTTCCTACTAAATGTCTCCCCTCCCCCCATAGTTGGATTCCGACTAGAAAATGACAACAAATGTAGGTAGGAGCGTAAATTGTGAAACCGATGTTTAGCGACATGTTCATCTTCCTTCCCAAAATTGTTTAAGGGGGGAGGGGGATCCGTTTGCTTGAAATAGGGAAATGAACTGAAAAGTAAGCATTTAGTACGAGTGCAATTGCGGTGTTCCAACTACTTTTGGCGGCCATTATAGCTTTAAAACAACATCCATCAAACGTGGAAAAGCAATGAATAAATATTGAAGCGGAAAATGGCAAATCACACAAACCATCCCATATCTGATTCTTCTTCTGCCTCCTCACGAAGCGAACTTTCTTCAGTCGATGATAATTTTGTTTGAAATCCTGACAACATGGCCAATGTCTGCGTAAAAAAAGGATGGTAGACCTTAACGTGACTTCACATTAACTGATTAAATATAACAACAAACATCTTTCGTCTGACAATTTGTTGGCATAAGCATCTAATCAGAAAGAGGTCACTTCTACAAGGTCCAGCCCAAAGCAGACGCTAGCAAACACTGGTTGGTAAAAAGAAACCTAAACTAATGCAGAACAGCTAATTCTAAGAGCTTCTGAGTAGACATGGACAACAAACTGGGTCAATTTTTGTTGAAATTCAATCCAACTTAACAAATCCAACAAATTTCAAGCCTTTGCTCTATTTGTTTTCTAGGGCTTAAGGTATTGAAATTCCAGTGAATTAAAAAATTATTAGTGGAAATCCCTACCACTTACAGAAGGTGCTAAGAAAGTTGAGTAAACAGGAGTCCACCAAAAACATGAAGTAAAATAATGAGCAGTACAGCACTTTAGCATGGGGATTGAAAAATATTGAGATACTGAACAGAGTATTGAATACCATATTTATAAAGGGTTTTTAAATCATCTTTTACAGGGTTTCTTAAGCATTTTGAGTGTTAGACCAGACAAACATGTAGATTTTCTTAGGGGGTCACTTGCAACTTCTTTCAACTCCTGGTGTTAAAAAAACCACTCAAAGAGAAATTCAGATCATACTTACCAGGCTTAATTAGAGATAAGTAGCAGGCCTATTTTTCCGATTATGTTAGATTCTATATTCATACAATCTGTGCATTGTACTTATTTCCAAGAAATAAGTTTCGGAAAGGTGGATGAAAGAATGAAAAAGGGAAGCCAGTGATAACAGGACATGGTGCTGGCTGGATGCTGGAGGGATTGCCTCAATGTGCAATACACGATGGATTTACAGACCCAAGGCAAATTGTAGGGCTAAAAACCTTAAACTGTAACATAGCATGAAAACCCAAAAAAGTTTACACAAAACTTTGTAGCTTTACGTCTTTTCTACCAGGTTGAGTCAGATAATCGTTGTTCGCCTCAACTGTTTTGGAGATTTGGACGTTAATCTTTGCTAGGTTCTGGTTAGGTCGACTTGAAGTGCTTGAAGTCAGATCCAGGGACTGTGAAACGTATGTTAAAGAGAGGCCGAAATGTGATGATCGTGTATGTATCTTGTAAAGGCCGCTACCATTGTTCCATAGTTTTATCTTTATTAATGTTGACATGAAAAAGTAAGGGCCTTGCAAATAATTTTGGAATAATCTTACCATAAGAGCAAATAATCAACTTTTTTGCATTTGAATAAAAGTTAAATAAGATGGAGCAGAGAAATAAATAAAAATAGTTTAGGATCAATGTATAAGACTGTATCCCAGTCCACAAATGTTGCCACACGCACTATAAAGCAGGAACTACATGAACCAAAGAAAAAATCTGGCCTCCAGCATGAGATTGCACAAAGTAGAGAAAGGGTTGAGGCCATGCTGTGAACTTCACTTGAAATAAATGATGACGGTTTTTGGAAAACATGTCTTCATTTTTTTTTACTTTTTAACTTTCTCAAAGCGTTATAATATTTCGCTATAAAACGATTAAATGATTAAATAAAGCATTTTAGATTTCGGTACTCCCTTTCGGACCAAAAACTGGTCAATGGAACACATATTATAATTTACTGCAGAGAAAAGGGAAGTATTAGAGCAAAAGAAATAACAGAACAAAATCGAATTTCTAATTTTGAAAGTGTAAGCCAAAGATATTTTTTGGGTAAAAGCATTCGGCGGGCCCGATGAAATCTTGTTTTTTCGGGCCGGAGTTGGCCCGCGGGATGGAAGTTAAGAATAGCTTAATGACAACGAGCAAGCAACCATAGTTTCAATGAAATTAGGTGATTTCTACATTTAAGAACCTATTAACATTTAAGAACAATTAAGGTATTTCAGATTTCAGGCTAGATGGGTTCTTATAAAATGGGGTCTAATTTCATAATTTCAGCTTGTAGGTTCTTAATTTCCTATCACATCACAAGGTAAATATTTGTATCGTAACATTTGCATGTATAAAATGCTTTCACGTATCGTGTGAAGAGCATTAAAGAGGGCAAAGCTTACCTCTTTTTCCCTATTTCCCCCTTTCCTCAGAATGGAGCTTTCTTTTTTCATTTTCACAAACTGTTGTTTCTCATGTTTTAGCCGGGTCATCAGTTCGTTTACTGCAGAGGTTTCCTCGTCTTCTGAAACTGTGACAAACAGAAAAGGTTTTCTGAAGAAATCGACGAAAAAATATGTACAAAAACTGATACAGTTAAGTGATGTAAACATGGAATAGCCTTTCTTATGGCTGCAGATGAAAAGCACTTTTTTTATGTACATTGCAAGTCAGATAATTACAAAGCACCTAACCGTTTAGCAAAGAGTGGACTTCCCGAAACAACAGGATTCAACCACGACATTTTTTTACCATTAACTGAGGCACTGTTCGGTGTCTACCTAAATTCAAGTGTCAACAAGAATATCATTCATACCTGCAGCAGTCTTTGGCTCCTCCTGAATGATCTTCTTATTCTGTTGCGCAGCTAATTCCCGCTTGAGTTCTCTGGCTTCTTTCTTCAATGCTGCCCTGGCAAATGGAAAGAGCAAAGCAATAATACCAAAACATAAACAAACGCAAAACATTATCAACAATAATTTAAAACTAACTTATTTAAACAGCACACCAGCTTTCAAGAGATTCTAAATAGCTATTAAAAGGTTTGTGGAAAATATTTTGCACATACTCAGTCAAAGTAAGAGCAAGAGAGGTATGTGGCTTTGCAATATATTGTTATGCAGACTGCTCCTGATCAAGGAAACAAAAAGCAACATTCGAGCCTGTATGTTATTCAGTGCACGTTGTTGCCGATATGGGTCAATCTCGACTTCAACGGTTGAAGAAGTTGTTAATGGGTTTTTACGCCATTTGAAAGAGTCGAAATAAAGTAAGAACAAAACAAGCTCACTTTCTTTTTCTTTTTTCCAATTCTTCTTCGTCTTCGGACAAAGAATCCTGGGCGTCTCTTTTGGCCTCTGGTTTCTTCGATAATTTTTGCCTTATGTTCTCCACCGCCTGTTTGTCAGACGAAAATAAGACAAAATTTGAAACACAAAAATTTACAAGGGCGCATTTGCGATTGTTTAATGTATCTGGAAACATGGTTTCAACTGGAAAGAAACCATGAACACGGCATATCAATGTATCCGTCGTAGGTGAAGTTATAAATTTTTAACTGTGCTAGTTTAGTAGCCTTGATATCATAGCATCGAGATGGTAGATCCATGTGATTCATATAAAGTGAACATAGTGATAGAAGAACAAGCTGAAAAGATGTGGATCACTTAATGTGCGCAATTATTATTGTAGTGAGCAAAACCATACACTCACTGGCAACGACTTAACATCGACTGCTTGTTCAGTACTGAGTTTTGGATCATTTAAAACATCATGGCTGCTCTGTATCTTGATTTCCTAGAACCGAAAACCCTTTATCATATCATCAAATATAATAACTCCGAAGTAGATGTTTAGTCAAAAGGACTACAATCATACAATCATTGTAGTGTGTGTCTTCCACGGATAAGAACTGAATACGCGAGGAAAGGTTTCTATTACATGGGTGCAAAGACTTTTAATGAGCTACCACTGAGTCCAAGGACGTCTGACAATGCATCTGATTTTATGAAAATTATGAACACAATTAATACATAAGATTTTAATTTGTAATACTACAAAATTGATTTTTTAAGACCTGCAGTTGTAACATATTTATATATCTTCTTTTTAAGCACCTTTCTTTTTACAAGACAAACATTGATAACAGTAATTTCGTAATTGTTGAAGTTTTTATCCTGTTAAATAATTCGTTATTATTACTATTATTATTATTATTATTAACAAACAGTCAACTTCTTTGGATCGCCGAAAAATCAAAAAATTCTATTGTTTTCTTTGTTGATCTATATATACTATCTTTGAATGGCAGATCATACAGCTCAAATATATTAATGGACAATTTTGATTTGAAATACGGGCAACAGCAGAATGCATGAAAAATATTCAATTAGTGTCCATAAAATGGGTATAACCCTTTCGGCTATTTGATAAGGTATTTCATCGAGAATCTGAGATATAAAAGAAAATGGTCGGGGGAAAAGTCAAATCACTATGGTCTAATATAAGAGCTACAAAACAAAGTCTGTCTTTATATTCAATTGATAAAAGAAGGATGACAACAGCCGTTTGGCACAGACGATTAAAAAAGAAGATAAATGTAATAAATTTTGAGAAATTAGAATTCATCTCGATGTTTGAAAAGAAGTAATTGCGGACTACACAGAAATGGTGCAAAAAGAAGAACACAATGTCAGCCGTACATCCAATACACATCCTTCAATAGAGATATGCCAGGTTTTACAGCAAAATAACTAAATTTGAGATTGACAATTAACACAATTAACAAGAAAAAAATACCTTGCTGATAGCCGTCAGCTCTCCGTCATCTTCCTCAGCTTCTTCTCCAAATGATAATAATTTGAAATTCCTTGAAAGGTAGGGAAAAACGGAATTAAACGCCAAAATCATTTTTCATACATTCCACTAACAAATTATAATAATGCATATTTCAAAAATGAGGGACGGACTTTGAAAAAATTTAACCTATAAACCAAGAGTATAGATGGCATTTACATGATTCTATGATATCTAAACAATATAAAAAAAGTTAAAGCCAAGAATTATCTCAATTATGTTTTAAACTACAGGGCAGTGCAGTTTAGGAATATATCCAAGTTTAAATTTTGAGGTGAATTTGAGCTAGAATTTCTTCAAAGCAAAATTTAAAATAATTTAGAACTGGGTGCACATTTGGAAATTTTCAAACTTATTTCTTGCTCAGTGCATCTAATTCTCTATACCTACGAAATTTTGTGCTTCTAGACGATAGATAAAGGTGTATCTTCCTGCGGAGACGTCAAAAATACGGCGTTAAAGGCAATTTTCATCATTCATTCAGCGTGGCAAAGTGTCTATGTCTGCCATATCTAGATGAAATGTGTGTCTGGCTGAATCGCACAATTCTGAATTAAACCAACCGCAAATCACAAAAATAACAAAAGAAGAAAAAAAGCCCACTTTTCTTGTTTCCTCCTAGCCTTTTTCTTTTCGTCTTTATCAAGATTTTTACTTGCTTCCTGCTTTATCTTTCTTGGCTCAATGTCCTCAAAAGGGTTGTGAAGGATCTAAAATCACAACTCAAATTCTTAACAGTTCGTGTAAACAAATCGAAACATGAACATGAAACGTTGACAACGCAAACACAAAAATGCCGTATTCTGTAAGGCTTCTGGATGAAGAGAAACCTTGGGACTAGGGACAGTATTCTATGATTCAGGGAAGCTGGTTTTATCTCAAATGATATGAACTATCAAATTCCTAAAATAATAGGCTTCTGGATGAGGCAACTCGTCATAAATAGAATAGCTGGTCGAAGGAGTAGTCTTCTATGATTCTGGGAAGATGGTATGATCTCAAGTAATGTGGCCTATCATATTCCAAAATTAATAGGCTTCTGGATGAGACAACTCGTCATAAATAGAATAGCTAGTCGAAGGGGTAGTCTTCTATGATTCTGGGAAGATGGTATGATCTCAAGTAATGTGGCCTATCAAATTCCTAAATTAATAGGCTTCTCGATGAGGCAACTCGTCTTAAACAAAATAGCTGATCGAAGGGGTAGTCTTCTATGCTTCTGGGAAGATGGTATGATCTCAAGTAATGTGGCCTATCATATTCCTAAATTAATAGGCTTCTGGATGAGGCAACTCGTCATAAATAGAATAGCTGGTCGAAAGAGTAGTCTTCTATGATTCTGGGAAGATGGTATGATCTCAAGTAATGTGGCCTATCAAATTCCTAAATTAATAGGCTTCGTGATGAGGCAACTCGTCTTAAATAGAATAGCTGGTCGAAGGGGTAGTCTTCTATGATTCTGGGAAGATGGTATGATCTCAAGTAATGTGGCCTATCAAATTCCTAAATTTAATGGCTTTTGGGTCAGGAAACTCGTCACAAATAGAATAGCTGGTCGAAGGGGTAGTCTTCTATGATTCTGGTAAGATCTTATGATCTCAAGTAAGGTGGCCTATCATATTCCTAAATTAAAAGGCTTCTGGATGAGGCAACTCGTCTTAAATAGAATAGCTGGTCGAAGGGGTAGTCTTCTAGGATTCTGGGAAGATGGTATGATCTCAAGTAGTGTGGCCTATCAAATTCCTAAATTAATAGGCTTCTGGATGAGGCAACTCGTCATAAATAGAATAGCTGGTCGAAGGAGTAGTCTTCTATGATTCTGGGAAGATGGTATGATCTCAAGTAATGAGACCTTTCAAATTCCTAAATTAATAGCCTTCTGGATGAGGCAACTCGTCATAAATAGAATAGCTGGTCGAAAGAGTAGTCTTCTATGATTCTGGGAAGATGGTATGATCTCAAGTAATGTGGCATATCAAATTCCTAAATTAATAGGCTTCTTGATGAGGCAACTCGTCATAAAAAGAATAGCTGGTCGAAAGAGTAGTCTTCTATGATTCTGGGAAGATGGTATAATCTCAAGTAATGTGGCATATCAAATTCCTAAATTAATAGGCTTCTTGATGAGGCAACTCGTCATATATAGAATAGCTGGTCGAAAGAGTAGTCTTCTATGATTCTGGGAAGATGGTATGATCTGAAGTAATGTGGCATATCAAATTCCTAAATTAATAGGCTTCTTGATGAGGCAACTCGTCATAAATAGAATAGCTGGTCGAAAGAGTAGTCTTCTATATTCTGGGAAGATGGTATGATCTCAAGTAATGTGGCATATCAAATTCCTAAATTAATAGGCTTCTTGATGAGGCAACTCGTCATAAATAGAATAGCTGGTCGAAAGAGTAGTCTTCTATGATTCTGGGAAGATGGTATAATCTCAAGTAATGTGGCATATCAAATTCCTAAATTAATAGGCTTCTCGATGAGGCAACTCGTCATAAATAGAATAGCTGGTCGAAGGAGTAGTCTTCTATGATTCTGGGAAGATGGTATGATCTCAAGTAATGTGGCCTATCAAATTCCTAAATTAATAGGCTTCTCGATGAGGCAACTCGTCTTAAACAAAATAGCTGATCGAAGGGGTAGTCTTCTATGCTTCTGGGAAGATGGTATGATCTCAGGTAATGTGGCCTATCATATTGCTAAATTAATAGGCTTCTGGATGAGGCAACTCGTCATAAATAGAATAGCTGGTCGAAAGAGTAGTCTTCTATGATTCTGGGAAGATGGTATGATCTCAAGTAATGTGGCCTATCAAATTCCTAAATTAATAGGCTTCGTGATGAGGCAACTCGTCTTAAATAGAATAGCTGGTCGAAGGGGTAGTCTTCTATGATTCTGGGAAGATGGTATGATCTCAAGTAATGTGGCCTATCAAATTCCTAAATTTAATGGCTTTTGGGTCAGGAAACTCGTCACAAATAGAATAGCTGGTCGAAGGGGTAGTCTTCTATATTCTGGGAAGATGGTATGATCTCAAGTAATGTGGCATATCAAATTCCTAAATTAATAGGCTTCTTGATGAGGCAACTCGTCATAAATAGAATAGCTGGTCGAAGGAGTAGTCTTCTATGATTCTGGGAAGATGGTATGATCTCAAGTAATGTGGCCTATCATATTCCAAAATTAATAGGCTTCTGGATGAGACAACTCGTCATAAATAGAATAGCTAGTCGAAGGGGTAGTCTTCTATGATTCTGGGAAGATGGTATGATCTCAAGTAATGTGGCCTATCAAATTCCTAAATTAATAGGCTTCTCGATGAGGCAACTCGTCTTAAACAAAATAGCTGATCGAAGGGGTAGTCTTCTATGCTTCTGGGAAGATGGTATGATCTCAAGTAATGTGGCCTATCATATTCCTAAATTAATAGGCTTCTGGATGAGGCAACTCGTCATAAATAGAATAGCTGGTCGAAAGAGTAGTCTTCTATGATTCTGGGAAGATGGTATGATCTCAAGTAATGTGGCCTATCAAATTCCTAAATTAATAGGCTTCGTGATGAGGCAACTCGTCTTAAATAGAATAGCTGGTCGAAGGGGTAGTCTTCTATGATTCTGGGAAGATGGTATGATCTCAAGTAATGTGGCCTATCAAATTCCTAAATTTAATGGCTTTTGGGTCAGGAAACTCGTCACAAATAGAATAGCTGGTCGAAGGGGTAGTCTTCTATGATTCTGGTAAGATCTTATGATCTCAAGTAAGGTGGCCTATCATATTCCTAAATTAAAAGGCTTCTGGATGAGGCAACTCGTCTTAAATAGAATAGCTGGTCGAAGGGGTAGTCTTCTAGGATTCTGGGAAGATGGTATGATCTCAAGTAGTGTGGCCTATCAAATTCCTAAATTAATAGGCTTCTGGATGAGGCAACTCGTCATAAATAGAATAGCTGGTCGAAGGAGTAGTCTTCTATGATTCTGGGAAGATGGTATGATCTCAAGTAATGAGACCTTTCAAATTCCTAAATTAATAGCCTTCTGGATGAGGCAACTCGTCATAAATAGAATAGCTGGTCGAAAGAGTAGTCTTCTATGATTCTGGTAAGATCTTATGATCTCAAGTAATGTGGCCTATCACTAGTAATGTGGCATATCAAATTCCTAAATTAATAGGCTTCTTGATGAGGCAACTCGTCATAAATAGAATAGCTGGTCGAAAGAGTAGTCTTCTATATTCTGGGAAGATGGTATGATCTCAAGTAACATGGCATATCAAATTCCTAAATTAATAGGCTTCTTGATGAGGCAACTCGTCATAAATAGAATAGCTGGTCGAAAGAGTAGTCTTCTATGATTCTGGGAAGATGGTATGATCTCAAGTAATGTGGCCTATCAAATTCCTAAATTAATAGGCTTCTCGATGAGGCAACTCGTCATAAATAGAATAGCTGGTCGAAGGGGTAGTCTTCTATGATTCTGGGAAGATGGTATGATCTCAAGTAATGTGGCCTATAAAATTCCTAAATTAATAGGCTTCTCGATGAGGCAACTCGTCATAAATAGAATAGCTGGTCGAAGGGGTAGTCTTCTATGATTCTGGGAAGATGGTATGATCTCAAGTAATGTGGCCTATAAAATTCCTAAATTAATAGGCTTCTCGATGAGGCAACTCGTCTTAAACAAAATAGCTGGTCGAAGGGGTAGTCTTCTATGATTCTGGGAAGATGGTGTGATCTCAAGTAATGTGGCCTATCATATTCCTAAATTAAAAGGGTTCTCGATGAGGCAACTCGTCTTAAACAAAATAGCTGGTCGAAAGAGTAGTCTTCTATGATTCTGGGAAGATGGTATGATCTCAAGTAATGTGGCCTATCAAATTCCTAAAATAATGGGCTTTTGGATGAGGCAACTCGTATTAAATAGAATAGCTGGTCGAAGGGGTAGTTTTCAATCATTCTGGAAGATGGTATGATCTCTAAGTGCATAAAAATTCCTTAAATAATAGCTTCTGATGAGGCAACTCTCATAGATAGAATATGGTCGAAGGTATAGTCTTCTATGGATCTAGGAAAGAGGTAATGATCTCAAGTAATGTGGCTATCCATAATTTCAAAATTAATGGGCTTTTGGATGAGCAACTCGTCTTAATATAAATAGCTGTTCGAAGGGGTAGTCTTCTTGATTCTGGAAGATGGTTGGATCATATAACTGAGGCCATAGTCAATTCCTAAATAATGGCTTTTATGAGCAACTCGTGCTTAAATATAATAAGCTGTCAAGGTATAGCTTCTATATGTCTTGAAGATGATGTCTCAATAATTGCCATCATATCCTAAATTAATAGGCTTCTGAGACAACCGTCAAAAATA